>UXGD01003323.1:0-20962 GCA_900474315.1 Torymus auratus | reverse complement strand
TATTATGTGATATCGTTTTTTACATTATACCATGTGAACAAACGATTGTAAAAAAATGTTATTAATCATCCCAATTCGCGTGGTGAAGCCACCCTAATTGCTTTTTACGTCTTTATCCGCGAACAAAAAATTGTAACAACAATAACGCGCTCGCGAAAAATTTTGTTTAGCGAAAGATAAATGAGCATTGTGATTGGCTCGGGTTATGTAATTAGTTCGCATTGTGTGCGTTAGTGCGTTTGACATTTTGACAAGCGCGCCTGCGCGCAAGGCGAATCCAAGGGTCATATAAGCGTCCGTCGCTTTCGAAGAAGCGTCGCACGACGAGAGATGATGAAAATAGATCCCCACGTGTGGATTTTTGTCGGAAGTCTCCATAAATCAATCGTCAAAAGCTCGTTCGACGCACAAATTTCTCGTCCGAAAAAGACACGCGCGTAATGGGAAACGAGGAACCCGCGAACCTCTATTTTTACGTGAATCGCGCGTCGCTAATGGCGTGACTCGTTGGAAAACTAGGAAACAGCCGAAAATCTGAATAATATTTCTGTTTACAACAGTCATCTACCCCGCGTGCGTTTCATATCCGCGCTGACAAGGTTGTTCCTCATTCCGATTCTCTTATTCATCGCTCGAGTTTATAGTCAACGCATTCGCCGTTCTTCCGCGCGCGCGCGCTGCAAAAACGACAAAAGTGAGAAAAACGGAGAGGCACAGATAGTTCGAAGATGACCCCGGAATTTATAATTGGACACGTCGATTCATAAGCTATGCAACTCCTGGCCCGACGACGTCGCCGATCCTGGAATCACGCCAAACGCGGATCCTCGTCCCCATAATTTTGCCCGACGACGACGACGACGGCAACGTAGCTAGCGGAACGGCGTCCTTGTTGCGCCTTCAACCCCGCATGATCGCCCGTGAAATTTTTCAACGACGCGTTAAAACACTCGCTGTTGCTGAGGAAGTGATTTTTTTCATCGCTGGTGTTAGAAAGTCGTGCCGCGCGCCCGGTAAGTGGAAGAGGAAGGGGTTAGTATAGCGCGTCTTCGAAAATTGTCCAACGTCTTGTGGCCAACGGAAGTACTCTAATTACACAAAACAAAATATTTGCGCGCAGCCGTATAATCTAATTTTAAAGCCACGAATAACTGGTTAACACAGGCTGCGCGCGTGCGGACAGTTAGGTAATAGCTGCTACTTTTGGTACATTTCAGCGCCACCTGATATATCGGATCTCTCAAGTGGTCAATAAAGTCAGCGCCTCACTAGAAAGCCCGATAGTACAGAGTAGCGCGAGTGTCTTATTCGGATTTACGTTTATTTTAATCTTCGAACCGCTATTTATTCGATACGAATATTCTCGTATTATATACACCTAAGTTTGGACAATGAGCCAACTGACATGGGACGTTAATTCTGCAATTTTGAAGCGTACCTGCGCGAGTCGTTAAAACTTAGCAATAACATTTCTGCCGATCTAGAATGCGCATTTTAACATTATTTTCATCGTCAATCAAAGCGACAAGTAAGAGAACATTTCGATTGTAGCTAGTAAACAAATGCTTCGCTGTAAGCTACGCCGCGCGCGTATTTTTAGCGACAAAAATTTTTTATCCCTCTGTTATTATTTTAGCAATTCAATGTCACTACAGAATTAGCTATTGCAATTGAACGACCGGTCCGTAAACGTGAATCCAAGTCTAGAAAATTCTCTTAAATCCCATTT
Source organism: Torymus auratus (assembly GCA_900474315.1). Taxonomy (NCBI): domain Eukaryota; kingdom Metazoa; phylum Arthropoda; class Insecta; order Hymenoptera; family Torymidae; genus Torymus; species Torymus auratus. The sequence continues at coordinate 19,233 of UXGD01003323.1, read as the reverse complement.
AATCCCCAATTAGAGCACATTAAAGGATCAAGATCGGATTAAATGGGATTGCGGTCTTTTTTTTTTATTTCGTACGTGACCTTAGCTCTACCGTCTTTAATTCTCGAATTCCGCAGCATTATACCCCCTAAGGGTCAATCGGTTATCTCTACCTCGACGGGCGGCGCGACGATCCAGGACTCCGAGGCTCTCCTGGCCATGAGGGCCGGGCTGCAGAGCAGCGCCTCCTCCTCCTCATCCGGCTCCGAGGACCAAAACATTATCACGCGTTGGTACCGCTCACTATACTCTCACACCAACAACAACCAGCCACACACGCGCACTAGCGCGCGACCTTAACCCCCCCGGCGCGCGCTGGACACGAGACAACAGATGGACAGCACATACGAGAGAGAGAGAGAAAGACACACACACACTCGCGCTTTGAGGGAGGCTAGGCCGCAGACTGAACGTCGTCCCCGAGCGCCTGACAGAAATAGAGAGCCCCGCTCTCTCTCTCTTTCCCTCGCGACGCGAGCGCTCTTTGCTTCTTTGCGGCCCAGCCGATATATACGCGTACGAGACGCAGCGAGCGAGTAGGCAATACTCACCGAAAGGAGAGAGAAAGAGAGTTGATCGGCCTGATTAATGGGCCGCGGGTAAACAATGAACGAGGGGTGGGCTATACTCGGCTGTGTGACATTGCCGATGAGGTCTGGCAAGTTCGATAGGAGATCATCTTCTTGCTGGGAGATAAATGAGCCTGTTTTTTCTTCTCATGGGAGTTGTTGTGGTGTTCTTGGAGTTACGTAACTTTTTCAAATTATAGAAATAACTGCGCATTTGTGGGAGGTATAATATATATTTAGATTATTGTTAGTTCCGAGAGTCTAATTTATTATATTGGCTGTAGTAGACACTACACGTATAAGTGATTCTGATAACATTCTTCACTACCGTCAGTATTTTTTTTCGAATTATTTCAAAATTACTATTATTTCCAAGGTAAAAGTGATGGTTCTAAGATAACAAAGACAAATATATATTTGAAAAATGGACAAAATCTCGTGACACGATGGATAAAGGTTATTAGTCAAGTAAAAATAGAAATAACGTATAAAGAATTCAGGAGATGAAAAAACTACAGATCGCAAGTTTGAAAGAGTCGAGAAATAAATTTTTAACCTCAGGTTGTTCTGGTGCTTGCAAACGCATTTATTCTCATGCTCTCGTAGCTATAATCCAATTCGGCGCGTCAATTATTAATAATTATATATTCTTGTTTGCGACCAAATCATCGCTTATAAGAATGAATAATTGATCTTATAGAGCGAATTGATTTTATGTAAATATTTAGATTGTCAGAAAGAGTAATTGCTACATTACTTACAAATCCTTAAATCTATCTTACGAAAATGAAAATTTGGCAAATGCTAGAATTGCTTCGAAAATCCGAAAGTGCATATCAATAAATAAACATATTACACAGTAAATTGTTTCTAGAAATAGTTATTGAAGAGCTCTAAGGGATACGAAAGAAAGTGAACTCTTATCGATCAATGTATTGTTAACCAATTAGTCAAGTACATCGACAAAATCTACCTTCGTCAATTTATTGACACACTTTAATATTGAACGAAACTCTCCCCCACGAAAAAAGGACATAACTCCAGTCTTCCTCCTCCACTTCCAGCCCTGACCGACGAAACCGGAACCTCGCTACCGTCCCGTACATCTCCCCCAGGCACACGAGTCAACGACGTGTCTGCAATCGGCGTATCCGGTCGGCGCACCGCCGCCGCCTGTCTCTCGTTCCCCGGACCTTAGCGAGGCTTCACGCGAAAATTATTTCGGGAGCCCCGAAATATCGCCGATTGTAAAGCTGCCCGCGTGTATCGTCCTCGCGCGCGCGCTCGCAAATATTTGGCACGCGGATGAGTAAAGGGGTGGGGGAGAGGGAGCGAACCGATCGCGAGGTGGTAGGCGACGAGGTGTTTTTTTTTCTTTTCGAAAGCGTTATTTTCCCGGGTATAATGTGCTGTCTCTTTTTTCGGTTCGCTCTGAGGCGACGATTGTCAAGTCGCGGTGAAGAGATGGATTACGTTTGAGTTTACCGCGCACGATAATTTTACGTGTAAAATTTACATTGATCTTTGCATTGATGATTAATATTGACGATTGGTTTGATATTGATGTGACTGCGGCTTAAAATAATTAAATTTTTGAGAGTTCTTTATTTTTACCAGGAATCTCGGGGTTTAAATGTTTATTTTAATTATGTTTTAGGACCATTTTCCATTAATATTATATCCGTTAGAAATAATAGTAATAAAGTATTATGAAAAGCATGATAAAAAATAAATGTTGAACATAAAGATAATTTATATACATGAAGGTGTCCATTAAACTGACTTCTTAATTTCTTTATTTTTCTTATAATTTATTCATTTTCAACACATTTAAAGATTTCCTACATCAATGGCTCACATAACAATTATTTTCGTACTGAAAAATAGTTAAAAAACTGATCGGTAAAATTTATAAATCATGTTACAGTTTGACAGCAGACTTACAAAGTATGGAAATAAATCACAAAAATGAAAGACACTCGTTTTGTCTTCTGCAAAATCAAGCCAAAAATTCTCGTAGTTATATATATACTGCGTTAATCGCGAAATTACTTTTAACACGCGTACGTCGATTTTACACATTACACATACACAATCCAACTTTCGGGGGAATGTGAGCTTATTAGTTTTATTATAATCAGTGAAATGGCCTTATATCGATAGAACAGTTTCTCATATTAACGCCATAAAAAAGATGCGTGATCAAATGAAAAAATGTCGCACAACATGATGAGGAAAAACGTGTTCTTAAAATATTTGGCCGTACATAGCGGGTATATATTCATTGCAAGATTGTATCGTTTAAACTTATTTACGTTTGTACATCGCCACATCATTCACCACATAGCTTTTCGTTCCACTTTCTTATAAATTCGTACTACATAAATATATATCTGTGTACTTTAGATTACTTGGTTTTTATTTTCGTTATTAAACTTTACAACAGTTATGTATCGTAAGTCGCGACCCAAAAATATTTTCGAATAATGTTCCTTTGTTCTGTGTCATGATGGTAATCGGATGCGGATTTTATCAAGACGAGGGAAGTTTCGTTAAGTATTTTTGCAGCAATTGAATTTATTTTTTTTATAGATGTGACTTTCGAGAATAAAGGATGACGCGCAGAATAAGTACTCGCGTCGTCTTTGCCGATCAAGGATTTTCCGTTTGAAAAAGCAAAATATTATACCGGTATGTATGTTTCGTGTTTACGAGAAAAGACACTTTGCGAAGCTTGGCACTTGAATATTCTCCCTCGAAATTCTTCACTATTACTCCTTTCGTAATAACAATTGTGCAAGAAACGCTTATAATTTTCTTTATCTCCTTTTTTTAAATAAATTAATATATCTATAAAACGTATGAAAGACCGTCGAAAAAAGAGGTTTACTTAAGAAACATCTATATAATGTATATACTTAATGCTATTTACATTTAATAAAACTTCGACAATATAAACAATTCAAAATTATTTCACGTAAGTATAAATATATCACTTTTCCGTTAGGACCAATCTGCATTCAAATCGTTTTTTTGCGTTTCGCGATGAAAAAATTATACGTATAATATATTTTAGGTATTTAAGTTCTTTAGAAGGTATAATTAAACTTTTTTCATGATTTCCCTTATATAATTTATGTATGAATCTATGCAAGATCCGTCGTTTTCATTTAGCATTCCTTTAATTATAAGATTAAGGACACCGATTGGATTAAGGCGAGATTGTATATACACTGCAGAACCCTTACAGCATTTTGCTCATTTCACACTGTTTTTATAGATTTATTATATAGAAATTTTTCATTTCTACAAATGATTTGTAGAAATAGTTTAACCTCGATAAATATATGTAAAGATTTTATTGTTGAACTTCATTTTTCTTTGTAAAATCAATCGAACTTAATTGTTCCAAAAATTAATCGATCGAACAATATGAAACTTCCTCAGAGACGAAATAATTTATAGTTTTTACATGTATAATTTTTGGATGAGAGAAAGTTGAATTTCATTAATTTAACCTACACGTATAATTCCTTCGTTTTATTAAGAATCTCTACCTAATTTCAATAAAACTAAACACTGCAAACACGAGATTACTATAATACTTTGATACTATCTAATTTCTCTATGTATATATGTATATATTTATTAAATACCTTTGTCTCTCGACCTCGTCTAGTTCATTATCTACAAGTAAATGGACTACCTCGATTAGAGTTTTGTGTTATGTGTCGATGCGGTACATGGCGGATAATTGTAATAGAGAGATAAAAGCATGCGTTAGAAAAATAACATCTCTGACAAACAGGGGGGAAAGCGGTGTGGAGGTAGAGAAGAGTATTTTAAAAAATACATGTCTTTCGTTTTATATCCTCTTTTTTTTCTTCTGTACAAAATCACTCTCGTCGAAAAATGCCTCGGAATATAGTATGCATGATATAAAAATCTCTGGTAGTATATATCAACAATAAAAGTGTGAGTGTCTGTCATATGGATATAGATATATATATACACAATGTCAGGGATAAGGGAAATTGGATTTCACTTGACGTCTTCTTGCTTTGCATTATTTATTATTAATTATGGATTCGTTAAAAAACGTTTCGTTAATCCTCGGTCCCCGCCTCCACACCGCGCGCACAACCCCCCGATTGTTCCGCCATTTTTCCCGATTCTCTTTTTTTGTTCTTTTAATATTTATATATTGTATAATATACCTGTGTTCCAGTTGTATTCTTAAAGTATGGCGAAAAAAGTTTATTATCGTCGGTAACGCACATTAATTGGACATTTGTTGCACTATATAATTGGTTATCTCTTATACACATTTTAGTGTTGCATCACCGTATTTCGAAATGTATAATATATATATAATATTTCTGCATTGTTGCATTATATATACTGTCTCGTTTGTGCACTCTATCACGTTGATCAATTTTCTCGAAATCGCTCAGTCCCTCATTTACTTCGTTCGGATTTCCGATTAGTTCGAACATAAGCGAAATATGTATATAGATATAAGCGACAATTTTTTTTTAGTGGACGTTCACGTTTTGCTTTATAAGCAGGCGCATAACGACGCAAATGAGTTGACTTAGTTCCTCAAGCGACTTCGAGAGAATCGACCGTCTCTGTGCGGATTCTCGTATATATTTAACGTTACATAAACGTTTACTTATTCAACGATGTATATAAATTGTATTCTATGGAATACATAGTTGCAATGCTGAGAAATAAGTAAATGAACTGGAGGGCATTAGTTGCTCTGGAATGAAGGAACATGTGCGATTAATAACAATTATTGTTCTTCGTAATATATAGCATTCCGTCTAATAAAAAAAACATATCTTTTTTTTTTTTTCAAAATATCGAACCTTTTAATCATACTAGTTATTTTAAGTGAATCGGAACGATCGTGCCGATCAAGGGTAAGATTCACCCTGTAAATTTACGTACGTACCGAACGAAAATTTCATGATCTATGTATACATCATAGGTTTTTATTTAAATCTGCTTGTGATACAAAAATAAGCTCTTTGTTCGATATCCGAAGCGCGATATTCCGTTTTTATAATGAATTTCCCGTTGAATTATTAATCAAGCCGCACCGACGTTTATAATTACTGAATTTATAAATAATATTTATTTTTCAGGAATAGTAGAAATATCGCGCATCGATCTCGATATATCATGGAATATAATCGATCGGTACGTCATGACTCAAAAGAGTTTTGAAAATTCAACGGGGAAACAATTGCTAGAAAAAGGCCTGGACACTTTGTACTCGCTCTTATATACTTATCTTAAACATCACAAAAATTTCTTTTAAGAAATTTTTTGTGATTATATAATACCGCGTGAGATTTTCTCAACAATTGTTTCCGGTTGTTCAGTGCAGCTATTTTAAATTACAGACGGATATCAGCAGGTACATCTAGATTTTTTTATGTGAACATTGTATTTTACCAGAATATTTCATTGTATATTTGCTGACCGTTCCTTTCTTTTGCTTTAACATTATTTTTTAAGTACTATAATTCAGTAAGTATTCGTTCACAAACGGGACTTTCATTATTCTCTGTAAATAGAGTATATTACCTATCTCAAAAATACGTAGTCTCTTCACAATAACTGCTTTTATTATAACTTTTTTTCTATTATTTTTTCAACAACGAAAGTGTCACATCCTGCGATCGTGGACTTGAATCAAATTTGAAAATTAAATTCTACGTCGACTTTGTTCTATACTAAAAATACACGTAAGTGAATTGAATAGATAAAATAGCTTAGTTTATCATAACTCGAAAATAGAATGTAATCAGAAAAATCACTTAGAAGATCGAAACCGAGTTTAAAGTTTTTAACAAGGATATCTATGAAAAGAAACAAATTTAGTTTTGAGTTTTATTCCGTTATTTTAATCCTCTAAGATACTAATAAAGGACAAAATGATCTAGAAATAGTATGTTTTATCACTTAATTAAACTTCCTTCTATACAAGTTGATTAAAATCCACGACGCATATTGGGATATGACACTCTCCTCGACTATATATATGTATATATTAATTTAATCAACTTATCGACGTTCGAGTGATTTTCTTTTTTTTATTTATCGTTTCGTTTAAATTGGAATGATTTAGGATACTTATACTTAGAGGGTTGCGCGGCCCTGTGCTGTTGCGGCGAAGGCGGGGACCGTCCGGCTCGCGTCCTGGGTGTCGGCATGCACAGAACACAGCACAAATCGCCAAACAGTTACAGACAATCAGACAAAAAAATTGCAAAGAGAGAGAGATAGATAAAGAAAGAAAAATCTAGGAGGAGAGGAATCATAAAGGTTCGGTAAGTCAAGAGTTGTCGAGAGGGATGTCATGTGGGATTAGAGATATTAAATCTATTATATACGAGACAACAAAAATAGTAGTTCAATGGTATATTGATATAGAGTAATATATATAAGTTACAAAATCTCAAAGTTAATATTGTTAATAATCTTTACATGACCAGGGGAAAAAAGTTAGTATAAAAGAAAAAAAAAATATATATATATATATGTATATAAGTAAGTTGCTACTGCTAAACTACTGCAGCAGCAAAAGGTGTTACGTTTGTTACTCAGAGATATCTAGTTAACTACTTCATTCAGACAACATCCTTTTGCTTTTCGACTGACAGAATTTTTTTTATATCAGTAAGTAATATTAAAGCATGTTTATCAAAAAATGAATACTACTCTAATACAAGATGTTTTCACTGTAACTGATTAATGCATTCACTTCGTAAACAATGAAATAAAATAATAATTTATCATACTCTAATTCTATTCGAAACGAACTGAAATATACTATTGATCCTTTGATACTATTGTACTTTACTTGTATGAATGTAATCGAATGTCTTTTAGTTAATCTCTTCTAATTTAGTAGTAAAAAAATTTATTAATTACATGTATAGCAAGCTGACATGCAGTATTTATGAAGTTTTAATATAACAAAGTGTCAGTAACAAAACTAGACTTCAACTCAACTCGAAATCTATAACGATGTAAATCTTTATCATCAAAAGTTATTAATCACAAAAAAACTAGAAAACTGTTATATACCTATTATTGTATTTGTACATTTCAATAAATACTTGTCTCACATCGGTACACTGTTCCCGAAAACCCGCGATTTAAACCTCAGCGCTATATCGTATCACGTAGCTACTCCCTCCCTTTTCACGAGAGGGAGAGAACGTCTAACAGAGCGGTATATAATAAAGAGAAAGTGGAATAAGAAGAAGTAGAGTAAGAAAACTGAGCTGACTGGCTTACCTTGACACCTCCGCCTCCACCGCCTCCACCGCCGCCGCCTCCACCGCCACCTCCTCCGCCGCCCCTACCGGGCGTCACGTACAAGCTCTCGGTGCGCTTCGGCTGTCCGGGACTTGGCAGTATCTCCTGACCGAGACTCTTGTTCTTCAGCAGCACGTCCTCGAACTGGTGGCTCGACGTCGAGGCGGCATACGTGGGCGTCGCGGTGCCGCTGCCGACAATTGAGCCGTTCAGCGGCGTACCCGAACGTAAGGCGCTTGGACTTCTCATCGACCTGCTGCAAATGACAAAAGACAAAATTAGTCGATCGAGTGTCATTTTAATGCTGACTGCTTTGTACATTATGTTCTTTAAAAGGAAACATGGTAAAACTAATAACTGTTGTTACTTTTAAGTATTTGCATTATAAATAGGTAGTACGTACCATAACGTATTTGTATTGGCTAAATTAAAAGATTCAATGACATGTTCAAACTTTATAAAGTTCAAGTTGGTACCTTAAATTTCAACTGAACTAGTCTATTAATTGCGTAAAAATCACGAAAAACTAATTTACGTAGCTCTAGCACACCCTCAAGATAAAGAACTTTCTTCTTACTTGTCTGGAATATCTGGCGTTGGCGACTGCGCCATTTTATCGATGGAAGCTTGTCTCGATCCACTCACAAGCGGATGTCTCTTATATCGATCAACAGAACTATCTCGACTAGGAGGCCTCTTGTAATGATCCAGTCTGAAATTAATTTTCAATTAACAGAGATGCACAAGCTAAAAAGTATTCGTCAGATTTGCACTATTTTATTTAACCTGTCGTTCAGGGTCTGTCCAATTCCACCCGTAGCAGGTCTATCTTGCGGAGTGAGCACCCGGCTGTTTCTTCGTATACTTGTCATATTTGGTGGCCTTTGATTCTCCTCAGATGTGTACTGCTGCATCTGCTCCGGCCGCTGATTATATGCGGCTGGCTGCTGTGTCGAGCTGTACTGGTTCATCTGATTCATCATTGGCGGAAATCCGTATTGATTAGGCGGCTAAAAGGAACACACACAGACAGACATTGAATGAGTGTTGAGCTGTTCCATTGAACCGATGGCGAAACGCTCAAAAATACCCTTAATCCTAGGTCTCAAACCCAAAGCATATTTGTACACGATAAAGAACTCTCGCGATAAAGAACTATATTTAGAAAAAAAACACGTCTTTAAGCAAAAGTTCTTTGTTCCAAAAGCCTACACTCAGCTGGCACATCAGGAAAACTTTCTCAGAAATAAAAAATGTAAGAAAAACCAGAATACAGTGATAATTAGAGATAAGAACCAAATCAAAGCTGGACAAAATTACAGCTTCGTGGGAAGGGAATGATTAATTAACTGTCAACATCTCTCTCTGAAACTCAAACTGAAACACGGGTCTTACACCAAAGGGCTGCGCTCCATAAAGGCTCATTTGGCTTAAAGACATTGGGCTGTACGAAACCAAAGGCGGTTGTTGTAATAACATCTAAAAAGAAAAAGGCATCCATCAAGGACCTTCGCTGATTAATAAAACACATACTTTTTTTTTATCAAAAGAAGGCACCTGCAAAACTTCACAAACACCATAAGAATGACCAAACACAATTGACTAAAGAAAGAAAAAAAAAGATGAAGAAAGATCTCATGTTTACAGAAGCACCACTAAATCCTCATCTCATCATTCTCACCTAGAGCTTTTGAACCTTCCCAAACGCGTGTGCGCATACCTGTTGGTTCGCATAACCGGGCGTCTGATACTGATTCTGGAATCCTTGTCCGTAGTTTCCGTATTGGTCCACGTTTTGCGAGCTTGGATACTGATTCTGGCCATACTGGCCGTACTGACCGCCGTACTGACTGCCCCCACCGCCGTACGGCTGTGGCTGGTACATGGAGGACGCGGCGGACCCTACCGTGGGGAACTGGTTCTGGGGTAGGATCATCTGAGCGGAGTAAGGACTGCCACCGGGACTGCTCTGGCTGGGCGGCGAGTTCGTCTGCGTCGAATACGGCTGGGTGATGGGCGGTTGGTTCTGTGGCAGTACCGTGTCCTCCGGCACTATAGGCGGCTGGTTCTGTGGTAGGATCAGGGTGTTCTGGGGAAGAGCTGGTCTCATACTGGCTCGTCTCATTGGCTGAGTCAATGTCCCTCCGGGATTCGTCTCGCCGGCCTCTGTTCGATCGGGTTGCGTGCCCGCTCCACCTTGCTGTTGCTGTTGCGCCTTCATTGGCGTCATGTTCTGCTGATCGAAACTCGAGCCTTTGTGGAGGATGCTCTTGCTCGGCATCGCGTCCTGTGGTGGAGGAACGTACTTTGGAATATTGCGATCCTTCAGCCTAATGGAAAACAACAGATAATATGAGACGAATGAAATCTCGGACATGCAGTAGCTTTGATAGGGGTAACACAGTTCCTAATTTAAATGACACAATTGTAAGACCTCACTAGTGCATAACCATCTCTATTAACAGTAAATATTGACAATGACGCCATTGTTTATAAGATGGTCAAGTACTAGGATATACCATCAGTATCGGACATTAATTATAATGATATTTCATACCTTTCTAATCCCGGTTGCCGGAAGTCCGGGGCGAACTGTCTGGCCGTCTGAAGGGCCAACTCGGAATCCTCCCTTGCATGCTCTGCCGCAATGTCGGCCAGCTCAGCTTTACCCCTCGCCGTAGCCGTTCGCGAGATGGCAATGTCTGCCTTCTGTAGGGCTATCTTGCTGGCTCGTTGGGCAGCCGCTACCGCGGCGTCTATCCTCTCGCGAAACTTGGCCGAGCGTATGAGGAAGAGGTGCTTCTTTTTCTGGCTGGTGATTAGTACGTTGTTCTTGTACTTGCCCTCCTCCTTGGTGTTGTCGCGGAACGTCGTCACGCCGTAGCCGTACTTACGGTTGTTGAACCACTCGCCCTCGTAGCGCAGACCGTCGCTGCGCTCCGAGACTCCAAAGCCGGTACGCTTGTCGTTCTTCCACTCGCCGAGGTATGTTTCGGTTACGGAGGCGTCCATTTGCTCGTCCTATAAGGTACACCATGTTGAAAGATAATTTATTTCAAGTTTACAGGCAGTTCAACTTTTAATGTTTCATTTAATATACCAACAACATTTTCAAGTATTTTATTTCGGTTTAGAATAGCAGGACTCTTTTTTATTTAAAATCTCATCAAGTTCTAAAAAAGTTTATCCCAATATAAAAGTTGAAAAAAAAACAAGTAAAACAATATTTCGAAGCTCATATATGGATAATCTGTCAATGAGAATTGTAACCCTCAATCCACATTTTCAACTATGTCAAAATGACACTCTCAAAATAACGAAACACTTGAGAGCGTAAGTGTTAAAAAGATGTCCTCGTCGAATTACTGAAGATACTAATTGCAAGTAAGTAGCGGAGACCTTTACCCGTGATAATTAAAGTACATCACGCGCGCCTCTCTCCCTCTCTTTCTCTCTTACCCTTCGTCGAGCTTTCACCGAGATAGAAGGGAACGGGGGATATATAGATGTATACTAACCTCGATAACGAAGGAGGCGTTGCTGTCGGTGTGCATCGAGGCGGAAGCCTGGCTCTGCGAGCTCTCCGTCGACATCCACGACGCGGTGCTCGCATTGCTCCGGATACTGCCTGCCGTGCCACGCTTTTCAAGGTCGCCCGTGCTCCTTTGCTTGCGGATTTTCAAGCCCTTCAATAGTCCCGAGAACAATGAACAAGTTAATGTTAAGGCTTCGTCGTGCGTAATAATAAGAATAATTACAATTACAATCTATAGATTCGTGGAAGCGCGGGCTGTTATGATGATGGAGAAAACCGATATTCGCTCCTTTGCTCGGCTCGATAAATAATGGAGATTCGAATAAGCGAAGCGAATGAATGATTTATACGGTTTGAACTGGACAAATGAATGTTTTAGCCAGAATTTTTCAAATTTATCTTTTTTTACATTTTTTGCTTTTATGGATTCTAAGAAATAACAATTATCAAATATTTAAAAAAAAGGAACAACTTGGCCTTTAATCGGGCTACATGTATCGACTTTTAATCGTGGAATCGCATGTCAGTCCTTGGGAACAGTGATGTATATATTTGTAAATGGATTATGAACTTCTGGCAAGGATCAGAATATCCTGAAATGAGCGCTAGTACATTACTTAAGACCATATTTGGCAAGTCGTTCCAGCCGAAATAACCAGCAATGAGTAACAAATGGTATGCGACAAATCTATTCCAGGTTCTTTTTTCTCGAATTCAAGCTAAAGGTGACAGTGGAAATGTTTCAATTATTCGTGATCAGCCGAGTAGACTTGGTGTTCTTATTTTTGACTTTCCTAATCATAATTTTCTTTTTTGGTTTCTACTTTTGTTTTCAGTTAAATGTTATTATGTTCAGCAAATGATCACCGACGAAATTGTAGGATAAATGATTTGGTAACAGATCTTGAATAGAAAACTAGGCTAATCCAACTAGATTAGAATGGAAATAAAAACTGGTATATATCTATTCAGGCTGATAAGTCGAAAGTGTTATAGCATGGATGGAAATATTTTGATCTAGCCATTTTCAGATCTTTACGTCGGAATCTTCAATAACAAATATGACCATTTAGCTCAAATATCGATTTGCACAATATGTTTTAGCCGATTCTATAAAGCTTTTAGATTTGATTGGTACATTTCCATCCGTTAATCTCGTTCAACTGAGACTGGAATAAAATAGGATCGAAATGGACCAACGAAACTCAAACTAGATCAAAATAATGATAAATTCATTGCGAAGCAGCATATACCTGTAATGGAAATTAAGCGACTATTTCTGATTGAAACTGGCAAAAAATCGCACGTTAACAGAAGAAATGTGAAATACTCACTGCGAGGATACCCTTTTTCAGGGACTTCTCGGTAAGACTCTTCCGCCTTGCGGGCGGATCGTCACTCCTCGCTTTGAGCACGAAGCCTCCCCTGCTATCGTCGACGCGCCGGTCCCGCCTGTCGGTAGGTTCGGGCGTCGGCGCCGTGCCCGGGGCACCGCCTTCGGTGCTCCGCAGCGACGTCAACGACGCCCTAACCTGCTTTGGCTTGTAGTGGGAGGCGAGACCGAACGGCGCCGACGCCCGCACCCCGTAACCGTGTCGCATACCTCGCAGCCATTGTCCTTGATACGTTCCTGCAAATATATTTTTTTTTTTTAAATCAACTTTAGGTTTGTGTAATGAATGGGCTGATTTTAATAGCTCTGCTGTTGTCGCTTTGGAAGTTTCTGTGATATACAGTGGTTTTTTAATTGTGAGTGCTGAGAAGTCTTCGAGATTGATAAAAATGGATTGTTATTTTTTATTTTGTATATTTTAGAGCTGTCTGATGTCCTCTTTGTGAGTCTTATACATAGCTCAGCCTTGCTGCGCTACTGGGCACTTTGGATGCAATGGGTCTACCTTTAGTAACACGTGCAGCAATGGGGGCCTACAGTTTTAGGTGGGCTCCGAAGCACCAGAGCTACCGTGAGTCAAGCACGAGAAAACTCGGAATTTCGTAAAACTCGCCACAGAAGTGCTAGTCAATCGCCGGGGCCAGGATTCGAACACTGAACTGTTTGGGTAAACAGACATTTTGAGTAGAAAGTTTGAGGCTTTAGACAATTGAGCTACTCTAGCTCTCAAGTGTCTGTTATTTGATCTCTTTAGATTTAAAATATACTTGTATTGCTTATTTAATTATTTTTTTATTTATTTAAATTTATTTAATTACTTAGCTATTTAAAAAATGTATTATTGTATTACCAATTATATATTAAATATGGTAATGTGAAAACTGAAGAATAATTATATACTTTGCTCTTTTGAAAAGTTAATATTAAAACGATTTTATATTGAGTGTATTCTCGTAGTAAAACAATGAGATACATTTGAAGCTTTAATTATACATATAATTATAAGATATCGATCCAGGCTCTGCAAAATAATTGAAAACCACTGTGGGACATTGGTGAACCGTTCGCTGATTGCAATTTTGATGGATACTATTTGTGCAACGTAAACAATATATGTTGCAGAACAATCACTAGCTTTTCAATTAAAAAACAAGTAAATGGTTACATTGCGGGATTATTTAATATTTGTTTTTTTCGTAGAGAAAAAAATATTTACCCTAAGACTCATTTACACATTGAAAATTTAATACAAGATTAAAATTGTTTCGCGGTGAAACATTTCATTCAATAAAGTAGCTCTTCCGAGAACCTCCGCAGTGCCTGAGTCAGAATCCCACGTTTCCATTTACAACCTCTGCCATACACTACTAGCGCTTAAAATTAGCTCGATTCTTCAAAAACAGCGCAATCCTTTCTTCAAAAAAGCCCTCCACCAGTCTAAACTTCGATCCGCACAATCCTTTTAGGAAACGAAAACGTCTTTCCTGAACATTTGCATAAGCATCTTCTGACTCAAGCTGCGTCTATTTACGCGGATGGCCACCGATAAAAGAAGCGTGAATCAGTGCGGTTGCACGGGGCAAGCGCCGAAAAAATCGCGCTCGCCGCAAGTCCGGTGAGACCGAGGAGAAGGCGTGTGGAAAATAGATTTTTATATTTATAAATAGCGGACTTTTCGGGAAGAAGTTGAGGCGAATAGTCTCATTAGAATGGCAATTTTACGCGCAGGCGCGCGCAATATTTCATTTGTGGAAAGACAGTGAGAGAGAAAGAGAGAGGGATGTCGAAGTGTGTCGATTCCCTGTGTTATTTCGGATGTTTGTCGGAGAGATTCGTTCATTCATTCGAATGAGTCTTCTAAGAAGAATTTGCTAGTCTCTTTTTCCTCGTTCTTTATTAGAGAATCGTAAACTGAGCTTTAATTAACCAAAATCTAGAATTATTGTAATGTTTGTAATACCATTATTATCAGCGACTCGAATTCTGAAAATATATTTCATTGGCTCTTTTAATTATGATTTACATATCGTTATATTGAAACCAATTTATCTTTTTCAAGTATATGAATTTCTATTAATTATCTGACATATTTACCTTTTTTCAGTTAAACATAGATAGTAATTAGATCAAAATCCATCTTATTTGAACCTAAGCGATTCAGTAACCTGTCAATCCACGAAAGCATCTCAAACTCGCTGCACGAATCTCATCACTTCATCCCCCTAACCGTCACCCAATTAATTATCTCACAGAGATACCTGTGCATACCACAGATAGCTTTTCGCTTATCTGGGCCGCGTGAAACTTTCCTTCCGTTTTCAGTCTCTCTCTCCCTCTCTCCCCTCTCTCTTTCTCTCTCACTCTCACTCGAGCTTTTAGTCATTTATTTTTAGTGCCACGCACGGTCCGCGCGCTCTCGCGGCACAATAAGTAATAAGTGTCCTTCTGCACATACACACACGCCCACACGTAAAATCGGCGCATCGCCGCATTTCTTTGAAATGTCTCCGAACTCTCGAGGTCTCGGGGCTTTCCGCATTATATTCCTCCTTCCGATGATCCGAATTGGCACGTGCAAATCGAGCACAAGCTTTTCCCGAGAGTCCGCGCGCTCTGCGCGGGTGCAGCGCTTATTGAGGTCAACTTTTGCTAGCCTCTCGAGGCAAAAAGTCGTTTCTCGCGCTCTTTGTTTTAGCCTTCCCCTCCCCTTCTTCCTCGGCCAATTTACTTAGCTAATGCGCGCTTGTGTAGGTCTCGGCAGAGTGCTCTGCTAAACGAAATAATCTGAGAGATTGATTATTGAAACTCGTGTGATGTGTATGTGTATCGCGGCGAGAAACTGGAATACCCGGTGTAGCCTCGGGATTAATAGCCCAGTTTTATTCAATGACCGTATCGATTGTTCCGTATATCATCTGCGAATTTCAAGTTCACCGAGCAATCGTTATCCGAAGGCATAGATACGCGCAAATTGCTCTGAGTCAAGCCTCTTTATTTACGCCCGCTCGCTTCGTTGTATTGCAACGTGGCTTGCGTGAGTATATCGTCATGTGCAATATAAGTGTAACACGTACGGCTTTCCCTCGAGTTGTCGAAACATAACGCAACAGTGCAAAGCCCCTGACTCATCGATCCGATTGTAGTTAGTTGTGTTTTACTTTTATCAAAGCGGCGATTATAAATAAACATCCAACTCGGGTATATAGTGTATATTATAGAACTTTAGATTTTAATCGCCGACAGACCGCGCGACGGACTTGGACAACGATTTTTACTTGACCAAATTAGCCTCTATGATATTATTCGACGAAGCCTCTCCAAAGTCAACCTTTCAAAAGCCGTTTCTCCCGCGCGCATTATAGATTTTCCCCGAAGGCCTTGAATTTCGCGCGAATTCGCGGAAATGTTTTCTGTGTATATCGCGAGAGACGATGATTTCGTTTCGATAAATTCGCCAGTAAAGGGTATTTCAGGCTTCAGCAGCTTTATTTCCGAATATTTTTTAACGAAATCATCTGAGAATAGACCAACGCAAATACACTAATTATAGACGTGAGATGCCATATAATAGGCAGCAGATGAAATATCAATCGAGCACTCTTGCACAAATAATTCGATTCGAGCTTTCAATCTATTTTTGAAATAAGCAGTCTCTAAACAAAAGTCAAACAAACATCCCTTGATGTTTTTCAATTTCTTCGCACGCCCATAGGCACGCATACCTCAAACCATGTCAGCTAATTAAACGCGACGCAAGGAATTCCCCGAGAACTTTTTAACCCCGCGTGGTCGCGTGCATACACGTGAGCTGAAAAAAAAAATTATCAGTCGCCCTTCACACCCTGCTGCTGTTGCTGCAACGAGGAAAAATAATTAGCTCCCTCTTCTACGATAATCCAATTCCACCTTGGTGCATCTCTTCCTTCTTTTCAATTGCTTTTGCCTTGCCTGTAATTCGTATCCTCGCGGGAAAACGATTGATAAGTAATAGTAGTAGCAGTAGTAGTAGTACTAGTAGTAGTAGTAGTAGTAGTAGTAGTAGTAGTAGTATTAGTAGTAGTAGTAGTAGTAGTAGTAGTATTAGTAGTAGAAGAAGGAGAAGAGAAGAAGAGGGAACGCAATATTAATTGCCGTGACGCTGCAGTAGCGGATGCTTCTTACTACATCGATCATTACATTCCTTTTTGTGCTCGTAGGGTTTTTTTCTGTGTCGGTGTAGGGTGAGATTGTCTTTTTTATAAGTGATTCCATGATTTTTTGGTCTATGTAATTATTGCAGCGCCATGGATTTTATGATTAATGCATCTTTCTTTTTAATTTTGATTAGTTATTTACTTTATACCGAATAGGGAATATTTAAAAATTATTATTACAATTTAGACTAATTAAAAAAAACCTTTCTTACCAACTAATTAAGATGTATTATATGTAATTTAATTAAATGAGCAAGATGAAATAAGCGCATCAATCGTATTTTTGTGTCAAATAAAAGAGCAAAGAAACCGCATTTCAGCAAGAAGAAAGAAATAATTATTTCCCCAACGGGCAATATAAACCACGCAACCAGCAGATCCATGCTCAATACACAGAATCCATTAGACCGAATACCCGCTAAGGAAAAAAAAAGAAGAAAGGCATCACATGACACTATACCACCACCGGCGGCGCTTTTGCCCCCTGCGGTGAATTTATCACCGTAATTGCTGTAAAACGCGACAACACGCTCCAATTAACGGGGCGCGACGCTCACACGCGCGCAAGCGCGAAGATCGACGCTCCGCGGCATTTTCGTCGACGGGCGAAAAATTCAACCTGACACCATTATGAACCCGCAAAAGCGGCCCGCCAAAGTCCATAATTTCGCCCGTTGTCAGCGAGAATAATGGCTGGCAGGCGAGACGCTGTCGCCTGCATAGAATGTCTAAGTGTATGCAGCATTGTTCTCGAGGAGAGTTTAGGTGAGTATTTTAGGGGGTTATTGGGATACGCTCTGTTTCTAAAGTCATTTCTTTTATCCGATCAAAAAATTATATAAAATTATCTGCTCTTCGAACTTGAAAGTAAGATTTAATAAAAGCCTTTAGAACCTCTCCGTATCTCATACTATATTGTATGTGTCGTTTTAGCGATAATTTTAGTTCGAGTTTTTCAGTTCCAATTAAAAACTGTAATTTTATCATGGTATTCCTAACAGCCCATTAATAAGCTATGAAATTTAACACTACTGCGATTCTTCTGTATATGTTATAAAGCTTGACAATCAGAAATTTCATTACATTAAAAAAATACAAATGTTTCTCCTGGAAAAGAATTTAATTTATCACGTTTTGGTTAATAAAATGTGTACAAATGAATTTTGCAATTTATTTAATGAAACTCTGTTAGTCTTAAAAAATGTAATCTCTTCTAAATTGTAGACTATTAATTTGAGATTACACACGGACTCTTTAACATCCCCTCGAGAAGATTGTATTCAAGATTTAGAGGGTGTTTACTTTTAATTATGCTAATGTCTAGCTCATTTTTCCCTCCACTTAATAATTTAGGAAAACGTATTGACTGCAAAAACGTCTGGTGCAGAAAAAAATGTAAATATTGAGATACTGTGACTCTTAATAAGAGTAATGTACTGCTTAAAAAAATAATAAGCTAGGGACCGTGACTAAACAAATGAATAGTGATTTCTCAGAATAATCATTTACAATATTTAACATTGATCAGACAATTTTTTACTCAAAAGCAGTTTTATCAAGTCAACCGTCAGCGTCTTAATTATAATTTTTATTGTTCAATACAGCACTACTTTCCAGCTTTTATCCTCCTTAATGAAGTATGGTTAAAAAAGAAAATTGAAGCCCAATAATAAGACAAACACCTCGAAAGAAAAAAAGATTCTCACGCAAGAACCGCGCGCGGGGCGAGCGAGTCCGTCGGCACGGCGCTGTCGTCCGCCGGGGGGCCCCGCGCCTGAAATAGCGCGGCCGAGGAAGCTGCTAACCCGGTGCGCACCGCCCCGATATGCACGTGCAAATCGAAGGCATTAGCCGCGCGAGTGTATTTTGGGTATAACGCTCGCGCGCGCCTGCTGCCCAGATACACACAAGCAGCCCGCTCGCCGTGATCTCTTATCGCCGCGCGTGGGTGTTGGAGGTAGTAGTGGCGCGGGTATTGTAGTGCGGCGGTGAGGTTTTGACCTCCGGCGGAACAAGTCAATAAAGGGGTATGAGGGTGCTTGTTTTTTAAGGGGATGTAGGTGGGGGATAATTGGCTGCTTTGGAGAGATAATTTTTTTTCTGTATTTTTTTTTTTAATTGTGTTTTGTATAGTAAGATAATTTTTGAGGAATTATAGCCAAGATT
>UXGD01003322.1:0-20968 GCA_900474315.1 Torymus auratus | reverse complement strand
CAATTGCTGTCTTAAGATTCAAAATTATCCATTTTGTAATCGTTAATCGCAGAAGAAAAAGTGGCCGGTAATTGGTCCTAGATGGACGGGCACAAATGCACCCACTCTGTGTCAATTTTTTTTTTCAAGCTGGATAGCGTTTAGAAGAGATCTAACATTTGAATGCTCAATAATAGAATTTTTTCTTATACATTGTTGCAAAATAAGCAACTTTAACGGTTACATTATTGCCTGTCCACAAATTGCGTAACTTGTTAGACAATGAATTACCGTCGTATTTTACTATAACGTCATACCGTAGGAAAATACAGCATTATGACATCACACTCACTAACGGCTTTACTGATATATATTGCAAAAAAAGTTGCAAGTCATTCGAAGGATAAAAGAATATGCAATCAAACTTATTTTATTAATAAATGAAGACTATTAGGTATATTTTTTTTCTATCTATCATATCATTTGTTATACAGACGGACATAAAAATTGCTCAAATTACGTAAAATAAATAAAACATGAATAAAGTTTTAAAATGAGTAGAGTTCTTACCGGAAAAACTACAAAATTTAAACGTTACTTTTTGCTAAATCGGCCGTTATTGCATAACGTAGAGGTAGCATAAAATTAAAAGTACTGATAACATAAATAATTGCGTAAGGCTTATGTCCAACTCACTTTATTATATATAAGTAGATAACTTTGATAAAGCGCTGGATTGATTATGTTAATTATGTATCGTATTAATGAGTAGATTGAGCTTCAATCATGTTACTTTACAATTTATTAAATATTTCAAAAACTATAAAAAAATAAGTAATACGGTGCGGATTATCCACATTGAACTTTTCAGAAGTTTGTATTATTGGGAAACAATGATAGCTCACAAAGACACAAAATATATGATTTTAAAAAATTGCACTGTATATTTGTACACATACGCCCCTTAAATGACGCAATTTTGCTTTTTCACTTGTAATATATATTACACAAATACAAATACGCTGCAGTAATATTCTTATATAAAAGTTTCTTACATTCACGAATAAATTTAAAATCCAAAACTGCATCTCTGCACATTTTCCCATACCGGACCTCAGTTTCTACTCTTGAAAGTCTTCAGCCTCGTCGACATGACATTCGTTGCGCTTCCGCCCACATTTCGGCTCACCGGTCTCTGCGCACCAATAGTCATGTGCTTCTGCAGTCTAGTGATCGGTTTACGCTCAGCGACTCTCTCATCAAAGTTCACCTGGGTGCTCGAGTTGCGTGTAGAGTGGGCCAGTCTCTCACACTCGGAGAACTTGCGTGCCACCTCGTCGCTTGCCTCTAGGTACCGTCGCATCAGGAATGACATTCCGCTGCCGTCCGAATCATCAGATCTGTCGCCGCTCACGTGTTGCTTCTTTGCGTCGAGTTTATTAGTAGCGGAGAATTTCGTCTTTGGGGGTTTGATTTTTTTCTGAGTTGATGGTTTTGGAGGTTTGGGCGAGGCGAAGGTATGGGGCGAAGGTTTCGTGAAGATACTTCTGGGGCTTCGCATAGCTAATGTACGTTCACTTATGAATTCCTTGGACTCGGAGTCGCTGAGATCGACTTGCAGGAGTACGGATCTCAGCTGTTCTTTTTGCACGAGGAGTTCTCGCTGCTCTTCCAGAACTTTGACCTTTCCCGGCTTCTCCTTCTTCTCGGTTTTGCTCTTCATAGGCGACGATTCCTTCGCGAATTTCATCTCCCGATAGCCCTCGCCCGATGCATTTTTCTCGGCGAACTTTTGCCTGTCGGCAGTTTCTCGAGGCACGAGCAACTTTTTCTTCTTAACTTCGCCGGAAAGTTTGACGGGAGATTTCATCGGCGTTGGACCATAGTCCACGCTCTGCTTCCTGCCCACGCTTTTAACGTCAGTCTGCTGAAATGGTGACTTGGGCAAGTTGACGCTAGCGGAGCGAGCGATTTTCTCACTCCGGTCGCTAGTTTTCGGGGAACGCGCGAACTTGTCGTCGAGGGATTTTAGATGCTTCTTCGTTATAGCGCGTACTTGGTGATCTTTGGAGAGTTTTCTGAAGCCCTGGTTCGCGCCCATTTCCTTCTCCATGGTTGATAATTTCGAGGATTTCTTTAACCTTTTGTATAATATTTCCCAAATGGCGTTTGTATTGAAAATCTAAAGGGGAATAAGATATGTTTTCTGAATATTTCAATTATTTAACTTCGAAATTGATAGGAGTTTAGATTATACAATGTAAAAAAAATTTTCTACTGTATTTTTTTTTTAAATATTCGTATAGTAATGAAAACTGTACCTCGTGACCAATTTTCGATACACAAAATAATTTCGTTACGTCTTCCAATTTCAGGTACTTGACTAATTTTTCAATTACAAATCTTGGCAAAGTTAATAGTGTATTCGGGCCTTCCGAGGTTAATAGTACAAGATAATTTAGGATTGTTGAACCTGAAAATCAGTCAACATCTAAATAGAAATGATCATGCTGATCGTAATTTTTATTTAATTTACCAAAAACATGTTTAATTTCTTCTTTCAACGATGTATCCTCATTAAATTCTGAAAATTTAGTTATTCGCACGGCCGGCAGTAAATGAGGTCCATAAGAAACTTTCCACAAATTTAAGATAACCTAATAAGGAAAATGAAATCTTTTTTACGCATATTTTAATTACGCAAATGGTGAGGTACGCCTCCGTTGATTGAACGAACCTCGTTATTCAATACTTTTAATCCATAGTAATCTCTACTGGCACCGGGTGCGACTGAATACTTTTCGAAATGTGCAAGTTTGTTGGTCATACTCAGGTTAGAATCATAAAAGAGAATTATCAATTGTACAGAGTTTAGCGTGAAGTATGAACAATGTTGTCATTTATCTTATAAAAAGAATATTTTTGTAATTTCTACTTATAAGATTTAAAATAAAAATAAAATTAATTTCAATATTTCTTCACGAAATATATAGAATTTTCATGAAATGTTCATAATGTTGCAATCCCATGATAATATTGAACTGCACCAGTACTAATATACTAGTTTGAAAACTAATAATTCTATACATTTTTTGCTTATTAAGCTTAAAAGAAAAATTTATTATTTAAATTTTAAAAAATAACTCGGTTTAGGTAGGGAAGGGTAAAGACAAAGAAAAACATAATTTATCAGTCGATTTCACAATTTTTATTACAATAGTTTCGATATGAAGAAGTGAAGATAAATATAGAAATGTCAAAGTAAAAATGGAAAGACGAATGTTGCATTCGTTATAGAACCGTAATCGTAACAATATTACAAGATAGGCTACACAGTAATATCACAATGCATGATTTACAAACTTTCGTACGAGTGTACAAGAGAAGAAGTGATTGAAAAATCGTATGTGTAGGTATGCAAACGCTTCCTTCAAAAATCAGGCGAGTAAAATAATAAAAAGTCGCAAAAATTCAGCGGAAACGATCGTTTTACAAACGGAACGTTTTACAAACGCAAATTACTCTCGATTTATAAAAAAAAAAAGGAAAAAGAAAATTTGAACTCCTATAATAAATAAAAAATAAATTCGATGACGCAACTTCTTAAACGAAAGGTAATTCTTTTGTGAATATCATAAGTATTTACGAATTACATTTCGACATCTAACTAATATAACACATCTTTCATCTTAAAAAATTATAAAAAAATTCATTCATTTGTTTTCTTCAGAAGATTGGGTAAGACGCTCTCTCTCTTTCTTTCTGCTCACTATTATATCTCTCCTCTCCTTGGCGTCTCATGCTCTGCACATCTTAAAAGTTTTCGCTTTTTCGCGTTATAGAAAAATTTATCATATATACGTTTTATTTTTTGTTTTGCGATAGGAAAAATTCAGCTTTTCTCTAAAGTCTATACAATTCTACTTAGAGCTTATTATTATTATTATTATTATTATTATTATTATTATACGAAAGAACGGAAATATCACAAATACCGATGAGAGAAGTTGATACTTCGTATAGAGATATATAATAATTATATATACGATATATAAAGGAAAAGCAAGAGAGAAAAAGAGCTTTTGCAGGGCTTCCTCTTTCACGACACGTCTGTGTGGTGTGTGTGTTTTTAATGTGTAAATTCTAGGATATATCTCTTATTAAATACTTGATTGCATGATTGATATGACGTCCCTAGTCTCAGAAGGCTCTAAACAGTTCGATGAGCTTAATAAGGTCGAGGCGGTGAAAATAAATTACTAGGCGCTAGCGTATTTTGAGAGTCTTACAGGCGATGGAACAAAGTAAAAAGGGGGGTAATGTATCATCATCATCATCATCATAATCATAATCATTCCTCTTCTCCTCGCGTCTCTTCGTTTCTCAAGCACATCATCGTAATAATATATATAAAAAATTGCGGGAGTCGAGGCGCGCTTATTCTTCCGCTGCACATGCGCGTTCTGCACTCGCAGAGAGAGGCAAAAAGGAGTGATGCTCATACGGGGAGTAAAATCACAATTCCAAAGCGTCAGCTTGCCTCTTGATTACGTATATACGTTTGACTTGTTTTCTTTATTCTTGTAAAGTGGCGTTATTTTCAACGAGTAGAAAAGAGTCTAGAGTCTAAGTGTTTATCATTAAATTTTTCGTATACGATAGTTTTACCGTTTGAGAATAAAAATGACCAAAGAGCAGTCGAAATGTGTGAATAAGAAATGTAGCTTTTTTCGATAGCAAGCGGCTTTGGAAAACATTCGAGCTAAAGCGACAGCGACTGTTTCGTCAAGTTTCCCATGCTTTTGGAGCGCGATTTCGCGTAAAAATTAATTGAGAGAATCGCGCTCAAACGTTCACACATAATGGCTTCCGTCTTCTTATCCACAAGTATATCACCTAAACATCGACGTACACGTGCATGTCTGTACATACATACAAAGAATCCTATAATTCACGATTGTAGTTTTTTTTCGTAACAATTGTCAATATTAAGGAGACTGAAACGCCGATTATGAAAATTGAATAGAATGAAAAAAACACTCGGTGTAAAACTTCCATGGAAAGAGTACGATTATAATACATTGCTGTTCCGATAAGGTGTGAATTGAATATTGCAAAAATACGATTCTACCGCTTATCTTCAGTCTCCTTTAACAAGAATTTTCTTGTTCTTATTCAAAAGAAAGAGAAAAAGAGAATAACCAAGAGTTTGATGTATCTAGTCGCAGGAAAGTACGCTGGGCAAAGGCATGCAGTCTTATCACGTTCGACGCTGGCCGGGAGAGTCCAGTCAGCGCCTCAAGATTAGGTTTATATAACGAAGTCTAATTACAAAATCTACGGTTTCGACTTTTCTCTTTCTCTCAGTTTCCAAAACTTTACAGTGTCATCTTATTTTTTTTTTGCGCTTCTAAGAAGATTTACAAGTGACATTCTTCTCGGAGAAATCAGTAATGAATGCGACGCAATCGTGTCGATCGACAAGAGACCTCGTGGAATCCTTATATACAACGTCCGGGAAACATTATTATGTACATCGTTTTTTCGCGTTTCACGTATTTATAACACACAGAGATTGTATACTTTTCTTCAGGCTATACTTTACAAATCTATATGATTATTAACTTTTTTTCGTCGATTGACACGAGTGCTCAGTCGCTTACACAGTGAGTGTGAAAAAGTTCGATAGTTGGCCTTTATCTTTCGCGTACGACACACTTCTAGACGAATCATATACAGTACGAATAATGGAAGAACAGATTTGCGTATATTGCATCGGTATATGTTTTTCGTGTGTTGAAAGGTTATATAATATAACAGCGAAGAGAGTGTCAGAGACGCCTCAGTTTAGCGCGAATCAGCTCAGACCTTGTGTATATATATTTATATATTCAGATATGTTCTTAAAAGCAGCACCGTTTTATTTGTTCAATAATTCATTATTATCTTTATAGCTTTGATAGATATATTAGAAGAATAAATAACTTTTTTTTTATAAGACTTTAAATTTATGTAGACTTTTGTTTATCTCATATCTCTGTAAAAGGTCCAATCGTTCGCTCGCTGACTAGACGTCCCTTTCTTTACATATACATATTATTAATACAAATTATACCGTTGATTCTTTACCGATGTATAGTACACTGTAAAAACTGTCAATGCCAATTAATTACATGGTTAAAATGTTCATTCGTGAATGATATAGAAGGACAGTCTGTCCACATTACACAAAGCTATACGTCAAATTGGTCAGATGATTCTCTCCCTATTCATCAACTACACTTTATCCGCCAAATCAACCATATAATATTAAACGCGTAAAACACGTAATTTTGATTAAGTTAACGCAACATCCAGATCATCAGTATTACTTCGACATCAAGAGTTTTGATATAATCTACGATTCACCTGTCGACTGTACCAAAAGCCTTGGCCACAGATCAAACGACGATTCGGTACGTGACAGTTTATTTTTACAGTGCTTATTCTTCCGAACAACATGATTCTCCTATCTCATCAACATCGTTGGTCGATTTGGAAACGAACCGCCGGTGAATACAGGATTTCATCGTGTACATCGCTCGTCGCAACCCGAGGCGGAAGACAACAACCGCATGACTCTTTGTCACCACCTCGGATCCTTTACATTCGAACCTTCCAAGTATACATAATAAATAATGCACGATTCTGAGTACAATCTTCAAGTATCCTCCGCTCCTCCTCCTCCTCCTCACCTCCACGAACCGACACCCATTCAGACTTCTCTCGTGTCTCCTCTGTCTCTCACAAGTATACCCCGGGCACGCACACGCACGCACGCATATAGGAAAGTCGCGCGCCAGGGGCATCATCTTCTTGTCTCCTCCTTCGCTCTTCAGTCCCGAAGTATATAAATAACGCTCACAGATGATTCGAAATGCCCTCTGCAAACATTCATCTCCTCCTCCTACTCTATTACGAGTGTTGCTGGACGAGTGGCACGGATCTGGCCGTAGCTCCGGTAGATGCCGGTGGCGATGGCTCGTCGTCAGTGTCTCGGCAGATACTGCTCGACGTCGTCGTCTCTTCCGACTCGGCTGGGCCGATGGTGAGTTGACGCTGTTCCATGTGGTCCAGGGTTTTTTCGATGGCGCGCAGACGCTTTTCCAAACTCGTCGTCCCGAGAATGCCGACCTGGAGCTGTGGACCAAGAGGAAGGATAGCTAGGAGCCACCACATCCAGGAAGGGCCGTCAGGCAGATGCTGCCAGTCGTCCTCTATGTCTGGCATCTCGCCGAACACGCGACGGATTTCCGAGCGCTGGGAGGATGGTACGGTCACCCACCATCTTCTGCTTTTTGCTCGTACCTAAAGAGAGAATTGTTTTATTTAATAAAGATCCATTATGAGAGTTCTTTTGAAAAAGATTTGATAAAGGTTTATTTCGTATCAATAAGATTAAAAAAAAAATCATTGCAAACCGATAAAAAGTTATTCAATCATAATATTATTTAACAATAATATTTTTTTTTTTCAAGTTTTTTAATAAAAAAAATAAAGAAAAAATTCTATTAAATTGAAATTATACACATATATCTCGTCATATTCTCATTACCCCAAAATGTCTCTGTCGCAACTCTTAATTCGCGCGGTTTCCCAACCCAGTCATAAACACGCGTAATTTTGTAACACAAGCGAGCGCTACACGCGAAGTAAGAAAAAAAAACGAGATCTCTTGTAACATGTATACACACATACCTTGTTATGCAACTCGGCGACGTTTAGCAACTGGTCGGCGGGTATCGGCGTGTCCCTCAAAAATTCAACCTGCGCTGTATCGTAGCCGTCGCGCTCGCCGCCCGTGAGGACGCGAAAACGCCGCGCGCCCACGGTACTTAGTATGCTGCAGCCGTCCTTCAGCAGCACCCGGTCCCTTATCTCCAGCATCGTGCCGTACTCCGCGTACCTGTACAAAGATAATAGTCGCTTTTAATTTTTCGGATTCATATATGCGTATGTGCAGAGTATAAAAATTAGGGTTTTGAGATTGTTATGTAACAACGTTGGAAAGAAATTACTTCACGTGATATGTTTAGCAGTATAAGTATGAAATTAATTTCAAAAGTAATTGAATCTATGATATTTTCGAGATTCCACTCGAGTATAATCCTATTAACTATGACATAATTCTGAGAAATTTCTCTTAAAGGTTGCTCGTGTCCCTAAAATTTTCTGGAAATGTATAGTAAACCAGCAGATAAACTATAATTTTTCATTTAAAAAAGTAACCCTTAAAATTTTATTAAGTACTTCACTGACAAATTTTCCTCCGTTAATTAAATTAAAAACTCCAAATCTTTTAACTCTCAAACAACAGAAACATCAATGCCGCCCCTTACCTTTTGCAACCAGTAGCCTCTCTGTTCAAACACGCTGCAATGCCAAACTGCCTGACTCCGCTCTCGAGGCACCTGCGCACCATAAGCCTATACCTCGGCTCGTAGACGAACAGTGGACATGCGACGCATGGGAACGCCGTCGTGCATACAAACACAGCGATACGTCCGCGTGCCGTCGTTTCGAGGCCCATAGTCGTCGTCATCATCGTCAAGGAGCTGGCATTATCCTCTGGCTTCTCCTCCTCATCCTCCTCGCTAGTAGCAGCCTGGACAAGCTCGTGTCGGTGGCAGGCAGCGCGCGCCGCGTATTCCTTCGGCGCGGCCCACTTGATCGCGCGCTCCACGAAGTCCGTCACCGTCTTCTGGCTGCTCGCCAGGTACTGGAATGCAGAGAGAGAAGAGGGGGCTAATGAGAGCTGCATATACGGCCTCTTCGGAGCGGGCCGACCTTGAGTGTAACGCGCTCTGCGCTCTATTGTCATTGCGAGAGTGACGACGAAGAGTATGAGGTGTATATATAGGGCTGATCCGCTTGGTATAGCAGAAGCTATTAATTAATGGGGATATTTTTTTTTAATTTTGTGAGTGTCGCGGCTTAGTCTGAGAAAGTTGATAAATGTATATGTTTTTCGTCGTTAATTAGCTGAATTTATAAACAGTTACTATATATTACTCAATAAGAAGGTATATTTAATTTTTCGTAGTTTAAAACTTTCACATAACTATCAGTCTAAACCCTATATCCTCTTAAAAATACTTTTCGCAAAATTTCGATAAATCTGAACTCAATTTCGTATACCAATTCCCTTTATTAAGTAATCGCTCGTAAGACGAAAAAGGCAAATACTCAAAGCGAGGAAGCCATTTAAGACCGAGTTCGAGTGAAATTGAGAGAGAAGTCTCTTTTCGTCGCCTATTGATTTTCGGCAAGACACTCGACGACGTTTACTGCCCCGTATATTTTGGCGGATGGCACGAAGTGACGACGAGCTCTCGGTCGCAGGCGCGCGCGTACCCGGTGTGTATTAGATATATACATATTCGACCGCGGGTCTTTAATTGATGCTCGTTTAAGGGGGCTGTTAAAGTCGCGCGACGTGTTCCCCGAAAAGCTCGCAGTAGTGTACCGTCGTAAAAGTTTGCCATTGCGGGTGAACTTAAAAACACTGGGTTAGGTTTTGAAGAAAATTTTATCTGATATATTTGTGCGGTTTTCGCGTTAAACAATGTTTTCTTTGGTTCTTCAATAGATAGTAGTTTTGAAGAAAAATAAATTTTGTACATCGTCACTGTTTTGCTGATTATAAAAAGCGCAAAATTGACGTCATCTTAAAGTTGTTTCGATATCAATCTCAACAACAAAGATCGCGCGAATTGACGTCATGTTAGTTGTTTTGTATTAATCTCAAAATAGATTTGACAATATACGCGCTCAACTTTTGCTATAATAACCATAATAAAAGAAGCACGAAAACCAAACAAATCATCAGATCCAAAACCACCAAAACAAGGAAAAAATCACGAAATCACACAGTAGCGCACAAATCCCACCTATACAGTATTCCAAAAAACCGCAAAATCGTCCCATCCCTGCACCGCGCCATAAAAAACTCCTCGCTAATACCCGAGATAACAGTCGCGGCGGTGTATAATGCAGAGGCGGAAGCTCGATAGCTCGGCGACAGTACCGACCGCAGACAATCATTTCAATCCGTTGCATCGTTAACCGCCGCCTCAAAGAGAGCCAGAGAATAGCCGAGGGAGTCTCATTTGCAAACAGGTGTCTAGCCGCCGCCGTGGTATCCGCGGCTTCGTTCGTTGTGTGTGTGTGTGTGGCGTTATATGTGAGCGACGTGATGCGAAGAAGAAGCATGATGTCGCCCGAAAATAGATGTGGGGTTTTTATGATGCTATAAGCTGCGGTGTTGCGAGATGTTGCACGGATTTGTGAAACGTGGGAAAATCTTGTTTTCCTAGAGTAAGCAATATGTTTTTGTATGTCTTGGAACTTCGGGTTAGTTGATTTAATTTGAACTTAACGTTTTTTATAAGTTAGCATAATGTAACTTTTTTTTAAAATCCTTGAAACGAGAAATATGTCAAAAAAAGAGCTAGCAATGCAAAATATTACTATATACTATCTGTGTTTTTCCAAATGAATTGAATTTCCGATTTTGAAAATTATTGAATTGGCAATAATAAGGTTATGATATATATACACAAATCTTTTAATCTCTTTAACAGTTTCTTAAAGATGATGCAATTTATCGTCATTACGTAACTTTACACGACGATTCGTAATCTACTTATTGACCCTTCAGTTGCAAGTGTCACTTTTAAATGAACTTCTGGAATATTCTTTTTTTCATTTTTTTACTATCAACTACAACATTTACATAGTCAAATAAAATCTCATTTAATTTTTTTATAATAATTCTTTTATATCGAGGAAAATTCTTTCAGAACCATAATTTGCAAGATAAGTACTCTCTAAATTCGAATAAGTGAATTTCACTAATTCGAATTTAGAGAGTAAACTTCCAAAAACATATACGCACGCCAAACGTCAAACGAACAACCCCATCCGAAACTTTCCACCTCTCAACTTCGATTACATAACACTCAACAACTGTACGCAAACAAAGCAGGGATCCGCGATCAAAAGCGCCTGTATGGTATGCAGTATACTCACGTCGGCGAGGGAGGTGACGCAGAGGGGACAGGCGGATGAGTAGTCGAGGCAGCGGTCCAGACACATCCAGCAGTAGGTGTGGCCGCAGGGCGTCGTTACCGGCTTCCAGAGCAACCGACAGCAGAGGATACAGTCCAGGTCGCCGCCAGCCGCGCCGCCGTTCGACGGTGGTAGCAGGATCTCTGCGGGTTTTGGTTCGACTCCTGGAACAATTCGTTTGTTATAATAGAGATAATACCGAGAAAGTATTTTTTTATTGGTAAACGAGTTTATTTTTATTAGGATTATTCTTGAACTGCGGATTCTTTTTTTTATAATTAGTTATTCAAAGGTGCAGGGTGGAATAATAAAGAATGGCGCGATAATGAAATAATGTAGGTATATGAGGTCAATTACGTAAAGAATGATATAATATAAATGATTCTGTATAATATGAATAATGGTTTCAGCAAGAAATTATGAGTGAAGTTTCTCACGGCACCGCTTTAGGCGAAAGATCTTTCATTGTTTTTTTTATGTATAAAAGTCTTTCATTATATTATCATGATTAATTAGACGAAAAGTGTTTGTTAAATTATATTATGAAATAATAATTTTTAGGAATGAAATTCAAGATTTATATTGCAGATATAGTAGATAAATTATCAAACAAACAAATAATTAGGGTAACAACATTTTTTAGAATTCGTAATTTTCTATAACCTTTTGCCAAAACACGTAATTCCTGAAGCATTATTCGAATCATTCGATAACATCATGTTAAATTTCATCAACGATATATCAATCTTTAAGAAAGAATTTCACACGCCCACGCGAAAACTTACTTTTTAATTTTTCAACTTCTTGGTACAACCTGTCCAGCGTGGCGTAGAGCTTGGAATTGTCCTGCGGCGTCGTGCTGGAAAGTAGCCGCCGACAAATAGACTGAAAGTGACAAGAGAATCAGATTAATTTGACTGCATAATTACGTGACATTAGATATGCTCCGAGCGCGCTTGCATAACACACACAGACGCCGCCTAACACTCGTGCGCTTCACGTCGAGTAAATAATACCATGAATTTTTCTATACCGCGGTACCCCGCGACCCAGCATTTTTCGGTCGCGATAATTAAAACACAATGCACGTCGCGTTACATAACGTCCCAGCGACAACGACGAGGCCTATCAAAGCCATATACACACATATATTATATCTACTTACGATATTGTGACACGACTAACGCGGCAACCCCGCGCGCATTATTATATAAACGCGAAAACGTCGGATAGGGACGAAAAAAGAAATTAAAATCGCCCGTAATATTTCAATCGCTCGCGCTCCTCTATAGCCACGGAGCGTATAGACCTATACGAGAGATCTTAACAAGTCAATTACATAAGGATTACGTTTGTGCGCACGCGCGAACGCGAACGCGCGGCAAAAATGATACCGAATTATCCCCCACCATCACTTTACCACCACGACGCTGTCGTAGAGACACAATGTATTTAATTGGCCGCGCGAGCGCGTTGACAAGTATTTCCGAGCGATTTCTATTTTCGCAATGGCCGGCTTATTTTTAACGGGCGCACATGGGTAGGCGGCGCGAGAAAAAAAAATCGGGCTAATGACTTGTCAGCGAGGGAGAGAGAGGATGTATAGACACTCATTGAGACGATATATAGGCGAGATTAGTTCAATCAAAAGCAACGAAATTTATTAATTATTGAATAAAAGTTGAAAATTCTTCAATAAGAAAAAAAAAATAGCATATACCCGGATCTTAGTTGATAATGGATAATTTTTTAATCTATAAAAAATCTTTATATTAGTAATGATAAACCAAAGTTTTATGTATACATAATCAATTATTCGAAAATTCACGGAAAAAATAAAACCGTAAAATCAACTGAACTAGTGCTGTAATAATTCCGTGTTTCCGAAAATGGAAATTCTACTCTTAAAAAATGTAGATTCTATACATTTCAAAATGGAAATTCTACTTTTTAAGAATGGAGATTCTACATTTCAAAATTGGAAATCCTACCGATATTTTAGCAAGTAAAACGAACGTGCCACTTTAATCAACCGTATAGGAAATGTAAAATTTATTGATTTGTTTACCATGTTCCAAAAGGAAAAGAAATATTATTTATTACTTGCACAACGAACCATCCATTCATACACCACATCTATAAACAATGCTCACCTGTGAAAAGTCCTCCTCACCGCCGCTGCTGTTATCCTCGCAATCGGAGGTGTTGACAATACCGCCGCCGTTGGGACTACGTCGATGCCGGTGCCCCGTGTTCATAAGTGGTAGCAGCAGGTGATGTCGGTTCCGCCTCATGCGTACCTCCACCAGGTCGTACGGCGTGCGGAAGCTCGCGCCACTCTGACGGCGCACGTTCGAAGCGAGCACTCGGTGTAGTACCTGTAAACGAGAAGATAAAGTGGTTCAAGAGGGTGTAACAGTTAAAAGGTTGATTATAGAATTGTAATTAGTTTATATGGGGATAAAAAGGAAGAGTTGGGATACTATAGACTTTGTTTTTGATGTATATAAACAGCTTGTATAATTTTATTGAAAAATATCGTTATACGACGCAAGTATTTATTGCTGCGTACAACCGCATTTACATCCTATATAGACAAGTGCTTCCGTTCAATTTAAATCCCGATTTTAAATTATATAATGTATGTCATCCACAGTTATATACCCCGCACAATACCATACCAAAATAAAATCTTCCTCAAAACACATAATACCTAAATTCGCAACCTATAAATACCCTCGATCACAACCAAATAAAATTCCTACCGACTAAATCAACTCAATACCCCTCTCCATTCAGCACAACCCATCTAAATTTATCCCCCTTTTCCCAATTAACATAACCCGCGCGCCACCAAAACACTCGAAGCCTCTTGCCATCATCTCTCTCTCTCCTTACAATAATTGTATACATCCGAGGTCAACGGCATCACTTCTCTCTCTCTCCATTCAATCCCACCTCCACCTCCTCTACGAAAAAAAAACACAGATCCACGACCTCTCGCACACACTATATAAAAATCTCAAAGTCTCGATTGGAGCGAGAGATATACACGTAGCGCGCGCCGCGGGTCAGTCAACTCGACGTGCGTGCGAGCTAGCGCTGGGTTCATTCAACCGGCGGCGGTAGTAGCGCGGGCGTTAAAGCCTACCGGAAACAAACGCCGCGCGCGCGTCGTCGTCGCCGAGGCGAACCAGGCGTGACGAGTGCGCGAGTGAGCGGAGGATGGATACGAGTGCACGAGCGAGCTTTGTTATGAGCTAGGAGTTGAAAGAGAGGAGAGCAGAATGCGTGACGAACGTTGCTCCGAGGATGACGACGGGTTATACAGTTGTAGGATTGGACAAAACATCATTTGAATCTTTTTTTCTTTTCTTTAGGTTTGACATGATGAAAGAAATTTGCGATATTATAATCGTATTGTGACGTTTGCTTGGACAGATCATATAGTTGTTTTTCAATCTATAACATCCCTTTCATCATCCCGTTGTACACCTTTACCCTACAAAAAATTCACACCACAAAAGCTCAAACTCCAACTCGAGCAGCAAAAACAAATGAAAATTGAAACTCTAACCAGCGACGCGCGCGAATGATTATATCTCATTACGGCATATAGCGGGGTGGGTAATTGAAGGAATTAATCGAGCCGGAGGTTTTGCTTACCCTCGTCAGCTCGTGCCGGACGGCCTGTGGATTTTTGTCGATGACAGCGCTCGTGCACAGGGCAAGAAGCGCCTCCTCGTTCCTCATGAGCGCGGACAAGGCCAGGCCGCGCTGATAGTGACCCTAAAACATACAGAGAGAATGATGGTCTTGTTTCAGTCTCGTCCTTTGAACTAAAATTGATTTGCTATTAGTTTCATATACATTAATATAAGAGAAAAAATACGTCAACGGCTATTTATTTATATTTAATAATAATAGGCTTCATCAGACGCTACACGTCAGTGCTATTAATCGAAACGTAAATAGAACCCACTCATCGTTAAAAAAGAATTTATTACACTCGTTTATTTTAATTCTAATTATACCCTATATATATCCCAAGCGCCGAAAAACTACAGTGCACGCGAGACCGCGAAAATAAGAGCACAACACTGCTGTCACGACTACGACGCAAATGAAGCTATAAGCGCGCGAAACGCCATATATACACGAAATGCCTGCACGTGCGCGAGTGTTCTCCCTCTCTCGTTCGCTCTATCTCACCTTGCCCCAGTCCGGGCGCACTCGAACTGCATGATCAGCGTCGGCGAGGGAGGCCTGCGGCCGATTCAGCAGGAGCAACGCGTGGGCCCTGTTGCTCAGGTGGAGCGGACTGTTTGGCGCTGAAAGCAGAAAGATAAAAGATGTGTTTATTTTTCGTTGATGTTTGTTCTATCGATCGGGGATAATTAATAATTAAAAAAAATATATAATAAAGAAATTGGATTTCGATGGTATCATTTTTAATGTACACAATTATAACGTTGGTTAAATACAGGTTTAATTCGTCCTAATATTATGATGAAAACTTTCTTATATCATTGAAAAGCATCGAAGGATGACAATTGCGTATTATTACGAAATGTTCGATTTTTCATGAAAAATGTCTCGTACGAGCCATAAATCTACCAATTACAGTAGCCCAATCGTGCATTAAATAAAGATAAACCCCGAAAACGTGAACAAAAAAAAAACAAATAGAGAGCGCGCTCTCGTTCCCACAAATTAATCATTAATTTCCCAACCATTCAATTAAACTCCGTTGCAGCGTCCATTGCGCAACCATCCCCGACCAAATCAATTCCAAATAAAAAAAAAAACCGTACACACAGAACTGTATCAATAACCAATTCACCTCACCCGCATATAACCGAAATCAAATCATTCCTGCGCGTTACATGTATTATACACAACGCAGCGTCGAACTGCGCATTTGGCGAGACCGAGCGTTTAATTGGCTCGCCCTATCCCCATATATAATACACGAACACACACACACATTTTTTCGCAATCGATAAATCGCAAGAGCGCGAAAAAACGTCGGTTTTGCGCAACCTGCAGGGATTTCGCATAAGGCGCCAATTATGCCGCCGACGATTATTATGGAGTCCCTCTCTCTCGCTCTCTTTTGGGCGAGATATCGTAATGCGGTCTAACCACCGCCGCCGGCTACGTCTATGTGCTCAGCTGGTATACTTAGTCGTATATAGTTGTTGTAGTAGGAGCGAAAATCGAATCCGCGTGGTATATAAGTCGGTGTTCGATATTGTGCGCACTCTTAGAGCGTGTAATTGAAAATTGAAGGGTTCACGAGAGACGATGTCAAAATTGTTTAACGTTGCGTCGTTTTGCGGTTTAGCAGAGAAGCTCTCGGTACGAAAGTGTTACGTTCTGCAATTGATTTTCTGATACAATCGTTCAACTTTTGCGCGACAATTGAGAATTATTGAAAAATCGCCGTTATATTTTTAGCCCCAATTTGTCAAGGAGAATATTTTTTCACCTCTCGACCTACTTTCACCGGTGTGTATGTACATACAATACACACGCACGGTGCACCTGTTATAATTATAATTCTAAATTTATGCTAACGCTAATCCATTAATCAGTGATATATTACCGAAGGTGGAGCGTGCGGCGTATATAACACACACACACATGTGTCTGTTATGCACTCTGACAACACGAAAGATTAATGATGAAATGTTAATTTCAGGTCACGATTGCGAAAAGTCAATTATAAACGCGCAAAAAATTCAGTATATTTCGTTCGAGACGTATTTATTTGCTAAAAAAGGGAATTTTTTGCAATCACTTTCCTTTTCCTTTCTTACTACTTTGAATTATAGTAAACAAATAAAATTCGAGCTATAAAAAATTATCATTTTCGCTTCTAGATACCATATTATTTCACCTATAAAAATCACATAACCAATCAAACACAACCAATCATACCTGTCCCTTCCCCCATCAAGCATCACACCTCTGCAACCTCTCTCTTTCATCCATGCACCCCCACCGCTACAAACCTCCGAAAAAACCAAGCCTCATCCTAACCTTCCCTCTTCCACCCTACACCCATTACGTAAAGCTCTGCTCGCGCGCGACCCCGACTCTCTCTCTCCCTCCCGCGGCCCCGTTTCGATCGCTCGCTCACTAGCTCGGCCATCCCCCGGTCCATTGTCTCGCGCGCATTCCCGTTTTAGATTTTAATCTGACCAGCGCACGATACACATCGCTCGCGGTACGAGGAGGAGGGGACAACGCGACGGCGGATTGGTTTGACTTCTTTGTAGAGAGACCGAGAATGTGTAAGAGAGAGAGGGAGGGTTACGTAATTGCGCCGTTTTCGCGCGCACACATCGATCGAGGGAGAGCAGCGCTATTTGACGCTTTTGCGCGACCTGTCGTCATGTGTATTATAGACCAGCTAAGGGTAGTTTTTGAAAGTTATATAGAAGGGGATGGATGAGTTTTCAGGTTATATATAAAGGTGAGGCATGTATAAGGAAAAAAAATATATATTATTGAATAATATTCGCGCTAATTGGCGAATGTATATATATATTATCTAATGCCGCGGGCGCCAATTCCATTGTCTCGCTTAATTATCGGCTAATTTCTCCACGAGAAATTATAGTACAAAGGTTTTCTGCCGGAGAGCCTCAAAGACACACATACACGTATAAAGCAGTGTGGACCGTTACGTAAGAAGTTACGCGACTGATTGAGGGTTGATTGCCGCCGCGCGATATACCCCGCCGCCGCCATCGCGCGTATACATTTGTTCCCTCTCCGTTTTTCTTTGATAAATTAAATTATTTCCGGTTCTGATGATGATTTATACATATATGTATATGCATGTGATATATATATATTATCGTAAAATTTTTACTCCGAAATTTCCTCTGATTTACCTCCTCTCTCCGCCACCGACGATCGCATCAATAATTCATAGCCGTATCACGTGCTGCTTCTGATATTAATGCCGCGCTCGCGCTCTATACGTGTTACGCAATGGAGAGCAAAGAACATCAATAAGTCGCAAAGTCAAACCCATAAAGCCAATAGCTATACTCCTCCTATACTGGAATAAAATCATCTCCCCATCGTACGATCAACGATTACCAATCGCCACGCGTCCTCCTCACAATTAAAAATATATATAAAATCCTGCCCCTCTCTACTACGCGATTGTCGCGCGGCTCTTATTACGTAACCCCCTCGCGACGAAAAGACGCGTCTCTCTCTTTCGCATTCCGTGAAAAGTCAATGGCAGCGGGAGCGACGTGTCGGAGCGTGAAATTCGCGCGAACATTGATCTTGATGCGTTACGTAAGGGAGCCCCGCGCGCGTTGGAGAAGCCGGAAACTCGCGCGAGCGAGAGTGTGTGAGTATAGAGAGAGAGGGAGAAGAGCCGACGCTATGATGCTCTGCGCATGCTGAGTGTATTGTGGAGGGATTTTCGCGTGCAGCGCAGATGAATTTATGCGAGGAGAGAAAGAGAAAGAGAGGAGGATAATTAATTGCAGGGTGATTTATCGCGCAATTAGGGCTAATTTTGCGAAGAGTAGGTGCGTGCGTGTATGTGTGTGGACGATGAGCTGGATGTGTATACGTAAGCATCATGCGATAAAAGGTGGTAAAATTTATGGTTTTATTTTTAATAACTTTGAGAATTATATAGTATTATCAATAAAATAAAAATCATTTGGTGCGACATACATTCCCTTTAAAAAAAAGAAAATAAAATAAAGTATACAATTTTTTAGATAAATTGCGTGATAAAATGTAA
Organism: Torymus auratus; assembly: GCA_900474315.1. Lineage (NCBI taxonomy): Eukaryota > Metazoa > Arthropoda > Insecta > Hymenoptera > Torymidae > Torymus > Torymus auratus. The sequence continues at coordinate 2,097 of UXGD01003322.1, read as the reverse complement.
ACTAAATATTATACCTCGTCTCATAACTTCCCGATTCATATACGCTACAAAACGCAACCCCCGCATACTTTTAAACCCAAACACGACGAGATCCGACACAGCGCAGCAAGTAAACACCGAATCCGCGTTCGATATATCCCACCCACATAATCCCGCGCTTGGAGAAAAGTTTCCACAGCGGAAAACACCGCTGACGCCGGCACTGCGTAGAGTCTCGGTTTTCGGCTTTTCCAGCAAAACCGAAACGCGAGAGCGTGGGGCGGATCCGCATCTATACTGAAACGGGAGCCCGCGCCGAGACTATCTGGCTCCACTTTGCCGCATAATGAGCCGATTCGGTTATAGGACGAGGAGGGAGCTGTGTGTTGCACTTGTTGGATATGTTTTGATTGTGACTGAAGTGATGATTGGATTGCCGCAATACAATGGGACCGACTGTTCTTGTTTTTTTTACTTTCGTTCCCGATCGTAATTTGCAAGCCTGCGTGTAACAATGGGCAAAATCGTCCCTACCAGTGAAAAAAAGAAAGAAATTTACATTGAAAGGTCGCGCGCGAATTCTCCAACAATAGCTGTGGAATTACTGTACTATAGAAAAAAAGGAATCACCCGCAGCGAAACGCAAATCTCCCTTTCTCTCTCTGTTATGTCTCTCCTGTCCGTTCACAACTATAAAGACCGCGGCGAACGAAATAAAAGAGAGCACCGACGACGACGACGACGACAAAGCGATTGATGGTTTCCTTTGTGCGCGGCCGCCGCGCGACAAGCTTGAATGAAAAGAGCGCTCGAACGCATCCTGGTATTGCAGTCGACGGTGCGCGCAATGTCATTGCCTCCGCGCGGCGCTGCGATCGGCCTCTGCGCGCCGTCGTGGTAATCGCGTGTTTACATAACGACGCAGCCGAGCTCTAGTGCATGTGCAGCTTTTTTCTCTCTCTCTCGGCGAGCGAGCGAGACGGGTGTGAGGTGAGCGACTGACTGCGGCAGCTTTCGTAAGAGAACGATCGATCGCGATGCGTTCTGGTTTTAACGCCGGCTGTTGAAATTTCTGGTGACGCTGGGAAGGGGATTTTTTGAACTTCCTTTTTTTTTGTTATTGGTAGGAATTTTGTGAAAAACATTTTAAATGGTGATTGTTATTTTTTTATTGGATTTAGTTTGATACGAAACGATTATTTTTAATCGCGATATATACGTTTCATTTCGCTAGCTATACCGCATAGGCTTGACATTAATATAGTACGGTAGTAATAAAAAAATAACCATGAATACATTTTACGATTCGTTGATATATACATTTATTATTATTACACTTTATTCCATATATCAACTATCGTCGCACTTTCATTTTGCTTGTATATATTAATTAAAATAATATATATACGTGACCTAATATTACGCAACGCTCACTTATCAAACCCTTATAGTACTTTTACGTAACCATCATCAGCAACCTCCCAACACACAAAACGCGGCCACCGAAACCCGCACATTTCAAAAACCTCGCCGTTCCCTCAAAATCGTATAGTAAACCAATACCCGCGCGCGCGCATCCTCCATAAAATTAATCTCGCTCACGGCGTGCGAGTGACGTAAAAGTGAGTAAGTTTATCGCGCGCTGCGGCGTGCACACGCGCGCAGCGTTTCCTTGACATTATGGATCGCTTCCAAGAGCAGAAATGTCGTTATGCAGCTACATTGTCCGCGGCGCGGTCTCGCGTGTGCCTCCACGGATATATATATACTATATAACTGCCTGCTACATACTACTCATCCCTGGGTTTTTTTTTCACACTATACAAACAAAGCGCGAGTGATACTCTTTAGGGTATCTGATTACACGGAGTTGGGGGTCTATACAGAGTTTAGGGTAACTGGGTCATAGCGAGGTTAGCGTTATATGTTTGGATAAGGATGAGTAGACGATATAAGGTCGGTTAGGGAATGTTATTAAATTTGATATATGCCCTGGTGGAAATTCGTCTATGCGAAATGGCCAAGAAGTTAAGGAAATAGGTAGTAAAACTGGCGAATTAATGGCTATGGTGAAACGATTTTTCCACCATTATTTGCCCATTTCTTAGATTGGCGTCA
>UXGD01003321.1:0-20969 GCA_900474315.1 Torymus auratus | reverse complement strand
ACGTATCTCGGCGCGAGGATGAAGAACGACGTATCTCGCTGTATACTGGCCACGTACTGGCATTAAAAGCACCGAAATACGTCGTTCTTCATCCACGCGCCGAGATACATTTTTCTTCCTCTCAGACGTCGATATGGTCGATAAGGATTTTTCGCTTCGAAAAACTTAAAGAAAAAAATTTAAAAGTAAATATATATATTATGAATAACTTCTATAAATTGGAATCTAAGACTGTAATAAATAATCACGTAAGAAGCAATCTTATAAAACAATAACCCCAATAATTTTTAAGAGAGACTATTATTGAAAAATTCTTATGATATATATATCCAATACGTGACCACCACACTTCTTTGACGATTTTTGTAACGTCATAAGATAATGACGTTATTGTTATATAATGTTGTAGACGTGTGACGGAGCAGAAATCAGATATAAATCAGAAAAAAAATACGTCACATCATTTTGAACCTTGTCATAATGAATCATAAGGTACTGCCTAAAATAGGATATTAAAAGAATTGGGAATTCTAATCTTAACCGAAATAGCAATTTTTTTATTTTCTATGTTAGTTTTGTTAGTGAAGTATGCACAATAATGAAAAAAAAAATACTGACTTAAATTCCATAAATTATGTCAATTGGAAAAATTTGACTATTGCCTTAAAATTGGCAATGGAAGATGATTGTTTAAAGTTTAATACTAATGATAGTAATGATACTTATAACTATATGCACCCAGCCTTGGTTGAATTAACCGGCATGCTGGCGTTCTGTGACTTTTTAAATACAAAAAAACGATAGAATGTTTTTTAGGATTATAATGCGTCAATTATAAGCGAAAAAAATGATTTTTCCAAAAATGTCAAATAGATTTAACCCCCTAGCAACCAAAGGCAAAATAAGAGATTTATTTAGTCATTATTATAATAGTTAAGAGTATCATGAAAATTGTTTAATCGACATAATGTGAATTTCAACGTTTTGTATTACAATGATATTGAAGTTTTACTATTGTAGCATTTCAACAGGTTCTACTAAAATCTTTATATTGCCTTTGAATAGTTATGATTGTATATAGGTATAATATTGTCAAAAAGGGGATAATGAATATTTAAAAAAATGAATTCTAAAAGAAATGTAAAAGTGTACTTATTTAAATTAAGCATATAGTAATCGTTTTAAAACTGCATTATTTACATATATAATACACGGTAAACATTTTACGTAAATTTGCTAGCAAAAGATTCACAAACGATAAGCTAGAAAGTGAACTAGTTTACTATATAGGCAAAATCAAATAGAACTTTCCCGAACCAAACTCTAAAAGGGAAGTAAAATAAACAAAAATAGCACATTGCAAATATATACCTACGTCATATAAATGAAAGCAATTTTATTTAAAAATCGAAAATTTTTCAATTATTTTATGAGTTGATTGGTTTGTCAATAAGATCTTTTTTTTTACTTCAAAATATACAATCTGAAATGTTAAACTATTACATATCATAGGTATAATCACTTTTTAAAGTAGAGTTAATTTGGAAAATTAAAATGAAAATATAATGCTAGTTTCCTAAAGTAATTATTATGCATATTTTGTATAGCTTCAGTTCAAGAGAATTGCGGTAGTAATTAGAAACAAAGGTTTACCAGAGCTAGGCTTGTACCACTATGTACAAGTGTTATGAATATTATTGAGTTCATTTAGCAGATGATCTATATACCTTGATGTACCTGAAAATATTCATAGATCATTACAATTAGAATATTTGCTTATGATGGTAATTAGTGTTGTTCGATGATTAAGTTTACTTTGTACGTATATAATCATTATTCCATTACACTTAATGATGTATAGATAAGTATGTACACTTAGTACATGGATAAGTAATGTGAGACATTTCAATGTCGATAATTAAAGGATTGACTTGATAGACAAATAATGGTACGAAACAATAACGTTCATACAAAAAAATATTTTTTATTTTATTTAAAAAACTATTATAGAACTTATTATTGAATAGTTTTTGAAGAAGAAAGTATTATTGAATAATTTTTGTTAATTTTCATTTTTCATACTTGGCCAGTATTTCCATTGATTTTGCTATTACTTTTTCTCTAGTCTCCTGATCCATTTGTAATAATGCTAGTTTCATGAATTCGCAAAATTCGTCTATGAGTGCAATGTCTTCCTCATGGTCATGTCATGGTCCTGCAATAAATCAAACATTTTTTTATTATCTAAGCATAATTTTATTATCATATTAATGTAATAACAGAATTAATTAATTAATGTAATCATATTAATGTCTGTAACAGAACCAAATTATATTGACTATTATTGATCAGCGTATGACAAAATTATCTAATTACACTTTACTTCTGTCACAAAACAAAAATTCATAAAATTTTTCAGAAAAATGCACTTTTCTAAAAAATGAATTTTTTTATTAAAAGTTGCCTATCTTATCCATTTTTAATTTTTTATCAAAATATCATGGAGGTGGTATAAAATAGGACGTTAAACTGAGTAACACCGCGTATAGTTTACTCGAAAGCTTAAAAAACTCGTAAAATCACAGCAGTTTCAAAATAATCTTGAATAATAACATTTTAGTGAGGATATTATAAATATTTTTTAACATTGCATCGGTCAGGTCGTTCAATTTGCAAAGGATTCGATCAAAAACATAGTACATTATGACACTGGTGTGGAAGGTGAATACTTACCTAATGAGTCGAAACGTCGAACGAGGTAAAAATCACCTTCACACCAGTGACATATAGTATTTTATACCACGAGAGCTTAAAAATCATGTCAAAATTGTAATTTTTATGTTAGAGTGCGTTATAAAAAATATTATTTTTCAATTTATTTGAAGTTTTTGGAATTGAAAAAAAAAACTAATTTCTGTAGCGAATAATTAATAATAAATAAATTCAACACCTACATTGTCTTTCTATGAGACATGTCCGTCATCGCTGGATTTTGAGCTGGTGATGTAGTTTGAAAAGTTGTACTTAATTCGAGATGTCAAGACTGGAGCTGTTCGAAAACTGGCCAAAACAGCGGTCTCCGGTATATTTATAGTACGATCCCCACTAAACGCTATTTGGTCAACAATAACCGGATTGTTGTCGCGACCAGCCTGATACCTTTAAACACGGCTTGCGCGCGGTTTGAATCGCATCTCCATAGGAAGCTCTGCGCGTGTACCTATACTGTGCGAGCGAGCGCGAAGATGAGCCGCTCCGGGCCAATCAGCGCGCGCGATTGAAACATTTCGAGTCCCCTCTCTTTTTGCAAATACCTCCGTTAGAGTTGTGTTCGCTTGCACAGTGTCCGCATGCGCATCTTTTTCGCCAGCTTTATTATGCCCGGGATTCGAACATTGAAAATATTGTAAGATCGAAAAATGATAAAAAGAAATGAAAATATATAATAAAAAAAGGCGTAACCCGCGCGGGCCGATTAGAAACCTCGTAACGTTTTCTAACGCGCGGTTTAGAATCCGTCGTCGCAAGGACAACTTTTTTATTAGGACATCGATATATATATACAAGCTCTCCAGAGCTTCTCTGCACTCGGGCTTAATTTCGATTATGCTGTGCTTTGTCGCAGACCGGATATATATGCGTAAACTATTTTTACATCATCTAATTTGAAATCGGGGATGTTGCGAGTTCAATGATACTACGTTACACTACTCAGAGGGCTCGTGTCATGGATGACAATTTGGGGATTAAGTTGGTTTTCACGGGCTTGTGATTTCGAGCAGCTCGACCGGTAATAAACTGGCACCATACACAAAGCGTCGATTTCTACATTGTCTGACTCGAGCGTGATATAATTATTTGCTGTTACTTAAATTGATCGGCTGTACTTTAAGGACGAATTGTACAGAATCTACCGACTCAAAAAATTGAGCTTTGGTGTTTTTTTGGCGGAACTGAAATTTGAGACGTTTTTAAATAATACCATAAAGGTATTATTTAAAAATACTGTCCGCTTCTTTTTTAACGGCTCTTTGCAAAACCGTTTCCCTCGTCATGTCCGGATTTGTTTATCGCGGCACATCTTTTTAATCATGTTTCTAGTTTGATTTAACGAAACCTTAAAATTTTACCATTATACAAAGCTTATATATATTATACTTGCGTCGGCGATGCTTTTCTTCTAGCAATAAAAAAATTTTAAAAAGTCCAATTCCGAAGGTTTATTTACGCGGAGTCTGCTACCAAGGCCGCGCAACACCCTCTTCTCAAAATCGCCAAAGCTTCCGGGAAAGCCTATATACACCGACGCTGTGCGAAATACAAACTTGCTCTTGCTGAATAATTGATTAACCCCTTCGCGAGCGCGTGATTCACTCTCGACACTCGGGGAGCGGCGGCTGGCGTGCTTACCTATACGTGGCCGCGCAAATATAGGTGCCGATGACGCTCGCCGATGCTCGCGCATATATACGTGCCCAGAGGGCTCGTTCGATCTTCCATCGGTGCCGCCCGGAGCTCGCGCAAGCTTCAGGTATAAAGCAGTATCGGTCACGGCGCCTGCGAGTCCGTAAGTTCGAGCCGCGCTCCTGACGATCTGGTTGCGCGATGGGGAAGAAGACCGCAGACATCGCCAGTGCGTATATATATGTATATATACATCTCGATTATTTGGTTGATCATTTGGAGTTTGTATGTTATGTAGGCGTGATGCTTTTGCGTACATTTTAGATATGTAGCAAAAAGTAAAGGAGTTGTAAAGGAGTGTATAACGATCTGGGAAAGCCAGATGGTGAATGTTTATAGTGATGTTGAAAGCTGCAATACCAAATATTGTTGATCAAGTTTCGGTCCTGACAAATTTTGGGGTAACGCAGTGTAATATGTAAAAGTTAGAGGCGAAACTTTATTACACTGAAGTATCATTATTTCTTGTTTGTACGAAAGAAAAAGAATAACGCTGTATTGTACAAAATGAACAATTTTTCGCAAATTTATGTAACGTTTAACATTTTTATTTAGTTTTTGTCATTTTTTGCAATTTTTAAATGCACGTAACTTTGCACAGAATCTTTCGATTTTCCTACTTCAATTTATATCTTGTGGAACATTGATTGGCGCGTCTTTGGGAGCTTATATTGGTTTATTGTTAGTGATTTTTGTCCATATTTATCGTGTTAAAGAAGAAAGGCAAGTTCGAAAAAATTTTTGAAGATAGGAAAACACAGCTTTAACCGCATACCAATTTTTCTTATAGCAATAAGAAAAATTGGTGTGCGGTTAAAGCTGTGTTAGAACGTTTTCCTATCTTCAAAAATTTTGTCGAACTTTCCTTTTCGTCGTTTTTACAATCGAGTTAGGAAAAACTTTTCTAGAATGGTTCTCATTTCTAATGAAAAAAAAAAAAATCCGTGACTCAAAAGATCAGTTTTATACATAATTCAATAGCGAATAATTACTCTTTCCATTTCGCAAAAAAACTTGGTTTTTCAAAAAACGTTTTTCACGTTAAAAATAAAGTTAATTTTTTAAGAATATTAACATAATATTATTCTTTATTTTGGATATTTTTAAAATTCAAATTTTATGATTTCAGCTTTTTATATTTTTGTAATTGAAAAGTTTATTTTAAAGTTTGAATCGAATTTGTGAAACTTAATATTCTTCTAAGGAAATGTTATAAATATAACAAACGAAATATTGGTTAATATACGTTAATGAAATGCTAAAAGTAAACATTTTCGGCGAAAGAATATCTTCTGAAAATTTTCTTCCCATAATTATATTGGTCCTTACATCTGCTCTACACATTGTATAATATTTGTTCAAACTATTGCATAAAAGGCGCATTTGAAATATTTAAAAAAATTTTAAGAACGAAATTCTTATATCTATCGAATGGTTTTCTACTGTGCATTTTATTCCTAACAAGAATAACGAGGTTTTCAACACATACTGTATGTAATGTGACTTTAAGAAAAGGTAAAATGTGAAACATTGAAATTAAAGTCTCTGTGGTGATATTGAATTATAGCCTATTAAATTGTATCTACTTACATGCCATTGACACAATTCCGACTTACATACTTCTTTGTATATTTTACTTCATGCAATTACTTCTATGACCCTTGCATCAAAGTGGCTCTGGCAAATTATAAAACTATAATGTTCAAACCAACATAGTTCCTCGATATCAATTCGGTTTATCAAGTAATTAATATTTTTTAGAAAACTTAAAAAATTAAATTACACAAATTAGCGAATGACTTATATGATATGAAAAGGTTTAACATTATGCTGTAATAATTTGAAAATAATTTTTTAATTGTATATTTAAAATTTCGATTATTCCATTTTGGTGATTTTATATTAAAAAGTAAATTTAAAAAAAAAACGCCAATGTTTTTTTAGCTCTTGATTTTAAACCATCGAACATACGAATATGGATACACAATCGAGACATTGGAAAACTGCAACACGTACTCTGGGAAGGACACGGGTCAAAGTTGCGCTGCGAAACCAGCAACAATGTCCGGGTCAAGAGGTTTCTCGAGGCTGTACCTTTTATCATGGTAAGCATTGATTAACTTCTGTATTATTATCAGGTTCAGTGCTATACTATACATTATACATATCTGTACTAGTAATTATATCATATGTTTATTTAATGTTATAGCGAATTTAGTATTTTTTTTTTCAAATAAGTACTGTATTAAAAATTTACTTAGTGTATGGTACATGTATGTATTTTTTTATGTATTATATGTTAGTGCTTATAAAAGTATTATTTTCATTTTATTTTCTCAGCTACCGTAATTGGTCGTTTAAAACAAAACTTTTTTTTTGTCCGTATAGCAATGAACCTGTGCTTTATGAAGTTTGAATATAATTTAATATTTTATTTGAAATCTATTATTCAATAATTGGATTTTAATCGAATAACGTATAATAATTGCGTATTGGGCCAGCGTTAAATTTCTCAAGTCAATTTGGATATTCCAATAATCTCATACTACGTGCGTGCAAATGGAAAATATCCACGTATGTTTCAGAAAGAAAATCAATTTTCCTATGAAATATGTGGCTGACTATACTCACAACAGCCCGAATATATATACTAATACGTATTTGACACGACGAAAACCTTGTCGCGACATTGTGTCAATTTGCTAAATGTCTTTGTTTCGAATAATAATTTATGCCCAAGAATGCGAGTAATAGACACGTCCATTGGATCTAATGCAACTCAATTTAATCAATTTGAAAGCGCCTTTGCACCTAATTATTACAAATTTACCATTCAAGGTGACGATAAAAGATATCCACGCCGCGACGATAAAGAATGACATTGAAGGGTTTCGCAAAAAAATAGACGATCCCGTCTCGCCAATAATTTTGTGTAGTAAGGATACTAATGGACTTAACGTGCTTCATAAGGTAATTCACCCTTTTCCCGCTATTTACCATCATTTTTCAAAATTACTGCTTGAATTATTGAATAAGATTGTTTAACACGCCGATATACGTTATTAACCATAATCCCATTTATTTCAAGGCTGCCGGTCTGGGTTACGTGGAATTGGCCAAGGAAATTCTCGACAGGTATCCGACAATCGTTAATGCACCGGACAACGATGGGAAGATTCCTTTGCACTACGCGGCCGTTTGCAGGGATGGCGGAGTTATGTACGATTTGCTCGTCGAGTATGGCGCAGACGAGAGTAAAATTGATAATGTATGATGATTTTAATTAACTAATTACTAAGGAGATTCCAGAACCAGCGCGCGAGATGTGATATTTCTAATACTTATAAGAGTCGACCTTCAATAGACGAATACAATTGATTAAGAAAGATTTTTTTATTATTTTTTTCTTTTAGTATTTTTTTTTAGAGCCAAATTTGTTATTTTGTTTAAAGCCAAACATTCGTTTGTCCCCTTCCCTAAATTTGTTCCTTTCATAGAAACAGAAATATTTGTAAATTTATATGATCAACATAAAAAATACATCGCATTTTAAGAAAAAAGAAAAAAGCTCGCTATAGAACGTATTACCGATACCGAGCTTCATAATCTCCGAGTCTCATGGAAATTCGTTCTATTCGTTCCATATATTAATGCTAAGCTGTTCCGCAGGTGAATTTGGTAATTCCAAAAATATCCCATCACAGAACTAATATAAGAAAACTCGAGTGATACGTATAATAAATATAAGTACTTCAACTTGCTCCACAGAGGCAGAAGACAGCGGCGTTCTACAAGAACCGGCCGTCGGACGTGGACCTGACGAGCCTGGTGACAGTACCGGAGGCGCCTCGAGTCTCGGGCACGAGTTACCCCCGCCACTGGGACTGGCGCATCCTCGAGTCCGATCAGCCGCTACCGCGGATCAAGCGTACGGGCAACAACGCCGACGACGACAGCGCTTTCGGCAGCGCTGAGTCAGCCAAGCTCACCGAGGATGCTGTCACGCCCGAGGTAGGGCCCCCGGACGACGACGTGGACGCTCTGATGGTTGCCGCCGCCGCCGTCGTCGCGCCTGATGCGGAGACCGGCGAGAGCCCGCCAGACGCGGTGGTGGCGCCGGACGAGCATGAGGCGCAATCCGCACCGCCCGAGACGCACCACCTGCTCACTGTACCCCCGGAGGCCCCGGAACTCGAGAGTCCCAAAAAAGTCTCGTATTTTCTTCTGAATTAGCGGGCTGCCGTATATAGAGTGCCGTGAATTGTCTTTTTTCTTTGGCTTTTGCTGCTGCAGAGCGTCGAGTTGTCTCTATTATGCCGTCTTTTGTCCTACGATTGATATTGGCTATTTGTAGCAACGTTCTTGTCAAAATTCCATTCGTTATGTCTGTACCTAGTGGTATATACTTACTGCTCGCTCGGTGTCTATCGACGCAGAGTTTAGAGTAAAAACACTGTGTTTCGAGTCGAACGTTGGCTATTTATTATTTTCGCAACGTGAAATAGTAAACACGGGGGAACAAAATAATCTAGAACGCGGAGAATTTTAACTCTCGGTAATACTTATTCGAAACGGGGCTTTTGAGATTCGAAAGAAGTATACTTGTCAAAATAAATCGTGATAACAATTTTAAATGCGGAGCAGTTTATTATAGGGAAACTTAATGTTATGAAAAATAGAGTTTAGGATTAGCGGTAGACAGTTAAATTAAAGTTTTCATCGTAAATTAAAGATATCGAAATTTAATACTTTAGAGCATTAGATTTATTAAATGCTTAAAAATATACTTGATTCATTTTAAAATAGATAGAAAGTATTTTAATGTCGAACGTTTTAATAATTCGTATATGCGGGTAATAAAATTAACGCTTTGATCGAAAAACATAATAATTAGAATCTGATAACGAATGAATTGTTATTGTGTATAGACGAAATACGGTTATCTCTTATCAGTTGTAGCTCTTACAAACTCATTGCTTTCAATGTTGAATCTTCGATTGTGCATATTTTAAAAGCAAAGAGACAAATATAGTATGTGCAGTTAAAACACAAAATAATTAATGTTTTCAACTATAATGCAAAATTAAATTTATTTTTAACGCGGACAAAATGAAAAATTTAAAACTCCGTTAAATCGATACAGATGAATATACGATAGACTTTAAATATTTGTTTACCGAATATGTGTGACATTGTACTATAATTAGAGTGGATTTTTTTCCTTGAGTGTTATTGAAAATTCTAATTTTTAGAAAATTATGAGACTTTTTGCAAAAAAATCACCATTGCACAATAAATTATAATTACCGCACAAATGCAACATTAGCTTAACTCCATCGATTTTGTTAAATATTCATTTGGCGCTTGCTACTTTCGACTTTCACAGCTCATCATATCGTCCTTCCATTAGAGCCACGTAGTTTAATAAACATTCAAGAAAAGTGTTCAGCAAGTTAATGAGATATTTACTCACTTTACGACGCTTTAATTTGTTTAGACATATAGTAGCACTTTACATATTTCATGTAGTCTCACGATCAATTAATTTTTTTAATTGTTGGTTACAGTACGGAAATTTTTCGTCTTCATCATTTATTTATAGCAAATAAATTGAAATGATAATACATTTTATGTATTTTTTTTTTCATTTCGTTTGTAGAATTCTTTTGAATATTTTTTAAGTAAGTATTAATTTTGTATTAATTCTTCTTAGAATGAAGAATTTTAGATACATGTTGGATAGATTTTTTAAGAGGTACTACAGTGTTTCATGTACATCATTACATCAAATCATTTACCGACTTTGAACATTATTAATCATACGCTCAATGCTGTAGATAGCGGTTGATGTTACATTTAGTAATTAAAGCTTTGTATATACTTTAAAGCTAATTTCGCAATCACAACAAATGATTTCTAAATATATAAGCTATGCGAGATTTCTTATGCTTCCAAATAAGTAATTAATTTATAGCGATACTTTTTCATTGCTTTATCTTTCAATTTTTAATAACTATGTCTATTAAAAAGTATAAAATATTTAGTGGAGGGATTTGAAGAGTTGAGAAAATTATTTTGTCGGTTAATTATTGGTTAAACTATATTTAAGATTGTCGATAAAATACGTTAATTGAAAGCTTGATATTTTACTATATTTCTACAATTACTTTACACTGTAGTTCCTTTTCTGAAATATCTAAATTATTATATATAGAAATTTTTTATTTTTTAATTAGTATATAGATTAGTGAATAAAAACATTCAATTGTAGTTGTAGTTTAGTTATTTTACATTTTTTCAATTATTATTAATTATTAATTTAATTTCATAGTATTTTTAATCAAGTAGTAATGTAGGATTACAATGTAGCAAATGAATAATAATCCAATTTTAAAAACCTTAAAAAATGCTCATTAATAGTTAATAAAGTAATACCTTAAGTGTATAATTATGGATAAAGTGAATAATAATAATTGTAATAATCTGCAAATAGACGAAAAATTTTTGTATGGTTGAACTGTTAAGGCGAGTATATCAGTTTCTCTGTTATAACGTGCGCGTCGAAACGTGTCGTAATATATACAAACGATGAAACGAACCTTTTGAAATCCACCCAAAAACAGACGGAAAATGCTGAAGATGAGGCAAACGGAAACGAAGAAGAGAATGACGCCGAGGAAGAGAAACCCGAGGGCGAAGAGGAAGCCGAGGGTGAGGAGAATCAGGTAGACGAGAACGAGAATCCGGAGGAGCCGGCAGCCGAGGAGGAAGAGGCTCCTCCCGACGATAACAACAACGACGAGGCCGAGGAGGAGGCTCCGGCCGAGGACGAAGCCGAAGCTGAGGTAGAAGTTGAAGCCGAAGCGGAAGCTGAAGCTGAGGCTGAGCCGGAAGGGGGAGAGGAAGCCGAAGCTGAAGCTGAGCCGGAAGGGGAAGAGGAAGCCGAAGCTGAAGCTGAGCCGGAAGGGGAAGAGGAAGAGGAGGAAGCTCCGGCTGATGCCGACCAAGAAACAGGAGAGGGCGACGGCGAGCCAGAGCCCGAGGGCGAGAACGAGGAGGAGGAGGAGGGCGAGGACAAGGCTGAGCCGAGCACCGCTGACTCCGGTGTCGGCGAGACTCCGAACGATGAAGATCAGGTTAGAGCCGATAAGCAATGAGAATATATCGTGAATATAGTCAATGTAAGTAATTGTCCGACGAAAAGGGTTTCACCGTCACTCTGAAGATTTATTCACCGATCTTTTGGGGAGATATTATTCTATGGGCTATTGCTTCCCACTTTGAGTGTAAGGCGGGTATGTACTTTGTTTAATAAGTTTGTGTCAGTTCGACGTTCTATATTATTCATTTTGCAATTAACTTTTAACGATTTTTTTTCTAGCAGAGCTTCGTGAAGTTATGAAACTATTATACTGAACTGTAAAGTTATTGAGTAGAATTCGCACCTTGCAAAATTTATCGGGTCGCTCTTTCAAACGAATATCGCGTTTATCATAGTAGTTGAACATTTTTTTTTGTTGAATTCAAAAGTTTTACGGATACTCACACTCTAAGCTGGAATCAGCAATACCTTGTAGAAATGTTAAACCAATTACAATAGCATTATTAGTATTTTCAAAGTAAAATAAGCACGAAAAGTGAACAGTGATAACTTTTGTTTATTTGTTTGGTCATATAGAAATTAATATATGTGTGTGTATTTTGTCCTCACGATATTTTATCGACAATCTTGATTGTTACAGCCCACACATTGCTGGCAAATCGAGATAATCAAGTAACACAAAGTACATGATAAATCCTTATAGTTTCTATATATTCATATCAATTTAGGGCACTGGAGATATTGTTTTTGTCAAAGGAAAATGTAAAATAATTGATTTTTATTGTTTTTTTCCCGTTATTAAGTTTGAAAAAATTATATTTTACTATTAAAAATTGTTACAATATAACACGTACTCACTACAATGATATGTTAAATGTTAATGCAATATATGTATATGTACACCTGGGAGAATGTTATACCTACACATGTCTGAGATGCAAATATTCACGTAAAATGATTTTTCTCGAGTATTTCTTAAAATAGTATTTTTTCTCGCACGATAGAAAGTATAAAATCGAATTTCAAGGTCGAGTAATGATCGCCGCGATTACACGAGATCGTGTATTGAAAAAATATTTTTCATGTTACACAATATTTTTAATAATAGATACGGATCTATATTATATACTTTCAATTATAACGAAAGTAGTTTTATTGCTGAAATAAAAATTTAAAGACACAGTAAGCATATATTAAGTTCTAGATAAAAGTTTACGACATTTGTAAATATATGTGTAAATTGGTAAAATAATTCTAAATATAAATATTTTATTAAGAAATACTTTAAATGATATAACAAAGTTTATTGTCTTTAAAAAAACGCACGCTTTGTTATCAAATGGAATTTACAGGTACACCCGAGAAATCGACATGTTTATGTTTTGTATATACACTTATTACAATCACAGCATATTTAATAAAGCTAATGATTATACTCAACTGTCTTGTATACAATTAATAATCAAAATTTCCTTTCCATGTCTAGTTAATTGTTTCACAATATTCATGTAATCACAATGTATATGTTATTTTAATGCATATTTTATGAAGTCGCAAAAGCATCTAGTTGATAGTCCGATAAATACTAAATGTTGTTCTAATATTTTCAAGTTAAGGTTGAAAATATACATTTATTTCATATATATATACATAATTTCAAACTTATTTTACCTCATTTTAGCTTTTTTCAGGAGTTTCTTTATGAATTTATTTTGTATGATGAAAACAAAGTAAATTAATTTTCGGTATATTTTTCAAATAATATACCTAAAAATCAATATCGTGTCATGTAATTGCCATTAAGTGTACTATTGAACGTTAAAGTGATCAATTTTACTTTTGTTGTGTTATACCTACGTTTTTAATGATTTCTCCCGCATTTATAAAACTTAGACTCATTTATATAATTTGCATATATGCATCAGGTAGAAATATCAATAATCACAGGAGAGAATTTTACATTTTTTTTATATGACAGAATTAGACAACTCTTATCAGATAGGTATACTATTTATGGAACATATTTCGCGTCTGACATTTTGAATTAAGAATCGCAAAGTTACGTAAGACATTAGAATGGGAAGAACAATTACAGGGATGGAAGATATGTTTCAAACTTTGAATTACATTTTCATTCAAGTGAATATTTTTCTAATAATTTTGCTATATCCTTTAGATCTTGAAGAAAAATTTACAACACTGTTACCGCTAATTACAGAACATAATATATTTAATTAATTCAATTAAAATTTTGTAAGAATATCTGTCGAGCGTTATCACTATAAAAAGTTACGACGCACGTCAAAACAGATATTTTTTCAAAACTTGAAATTGAATTTCAAAAAGCAGATTCTGGAAAAGGGTTGGTAACTATTACAGTTTCACATATGTTTAATATATATTAAAGTTAGAAAATTAATTCAAAATTTATTATTTTTACTTTATATCAACTAAATATCATAAATGAAAGTAATTAAATGGTCAATTACAGTTGGTTTAAGTTTAAAAAACTGTTTTGCTTGGATTAAAAGTTAACAAAAATTTTGTCAACCACTCGTATAAAATATGATTTCTATGATTCATCATTAGTTATGAACTCATTTTATCTGAAATTTATTAAAAACAAATTATTTTTACGACATTCAAACTAAACTTTAATAAGTATATATATTTATGTTACACAATTTAATTCCAGAAACCTTTATATAGCTGCCGACTGTAACACTTGATGCTCACGAACATTCAATGACTTTTACTTTTTCCAACAGGCGCACTTGACCATCGATTGTCAAATAAAAAAATCACATTTCCGTGAATTATTCGGGCAATCAATTGAGACTAGTGAAGACGGGAAAATCAATAAACGCCGAAAGTATATAAGACTACCAAAAGACACGAAAATAGATGCGCTAAGTTGGCAAAGAAACAAATGCTTTGATTAAGCGGGTTATTTATTTATAATGACATGTTTACATAAAACACAATTAAGTGGAATAACCTTCAGAACAAAAAAAGTTTAGGCGATAGTCGCCCATACACCTATTATTAATGAAAAAATCGATCGTTGGATGTTTACCGATACACTTTTCTGCCCCATCCAAACCGGTATTTACACACCCTACAACGAAGAAATATAGAAATTTCTAATTTTCTCAACAATTTCAATAATTCCTCTTGCAATATAACAAATGGATCATTTTCATTTCCGTTAGTATAAAAACAACTATAATACGAGCAACTATATACATCGATCTTTCAAATCTATCCCCCCCTCCCCTCAACGCTCAACTCCCGCGTAAAAAATGCATAAGTACGTCGAGCTCTCGACACACTCGGATTACTTACTTACTTTATACAGTTCGGGCGGAAAGTTGGCGTCGCAAAATCGGCGAGTACTTACCTGTAGACTTTACATAGTCGCACCTGCTCGCGTTCGGTCGCGCGGGTAGATAATAAAATAGAGAGCTGGCCAGCGTGTAGGAGGGACGAAACGGTGACAAAGTATATATAATAACGTATAGGGGCGACTATGTTATATGCAGATAGCGATCGATGACAGGCGAACGCGTGTTCGCGCCCTCCCACCCCCATAAAACGTGTGAATCGATCGAGTCGCGCGGCGCTCTATATATGAGGTATACACGTTGCTGGAGAGCGAGAATGTCGCGTGTCGGTGGATTTATTGGTAGTCCGCCACGGGCGGAAGGTGCGAGCACACCCGCGCGAGCAACAGGAGAGATACATCCGGTGTGTGTCCATTGCTTTGAAGCGTATAACGTCGAAGCTGTTTTCTGAATCTCTCGCGGAAGTTGGTAAAAGCGGCAAGTTGAATTTCCGATAATTTTTATTAGGTATAGATACAACGTTGTTTTTTAACTCTCATACTGCTTTTTTTTGCTTTTTAAATTTTTTGATATTTGTTTTTGAATATTCGCTGGTTATGTCGTCGAGTGTTTATTGGAATAAATACACGTTAGTCCAATATTTTGATTGAATTGAAAATATAATTTATATGTGTAATTCTTCCCAGCTGAAAATCGTCCATTTTTCTTCCATGAGGTGGTTAGAAAATGTTCGAAAAATCGTTTCACAAATGTGAGAAAAATGGATGACTTCTAGCAGGGCATGCATGTAATTAATTTTTATACTGCAAGATTTATATCTGCAGATACATGTTATTATTGAGTTTAAACTCTTTTTTATTGATTTGAATTACAACTATTTTATTGAACAGCTAATACTATAGAATATTATATGTTAAAACGGGTTTAGTCTAATCGTTTGTAAAAAAAAAAAACACTCCAGTAAGAAAATTGCGTTGATTGCGCAACTAGGACACAAAGTATGTGGTTCTCGCACGTGTCAAGTTTATGACTATAGAAAAAAAACGAGTGCGGCAATTACTTTGCTCACGCGTTGTGTATTGGTATTGATATTTCCCGTACGCGTAGAATTTCCAGCATCGAGATTAAAAAAAATTATATTTCGTCATATAGTAGGCGTAAAGTAAAAAATGTTGTCAAAATTTAGTAATCGTTGGGCCTTCGAGGTTAATATTTTTTAGTGTACGCCTTGTCTGCGTAAACTTGTATTTTATACTCACAAAACTGACGTAAAATGAATACTTTACGCCACTACGACGAAAAATAATTATCGCACCGCGGGCGTAATACACCTTTACATCCATGGTACGAAAAGAGTATACTATTCTTATATCCAACCCCTAAAGCAGACCGTACAAGTACTTATCAATCCCTATTTTCAACCCCCTCAAGATAAACCATCAGCTAGCGAATATCACTATGGTGATCCAGTGTTCTATAAACAATTCAAGCTTACACGTGCGACCGGTAAAAAGTTTTGTTGAGCTGCATGGGAGAAAAAAGAAACAACCTCATGGTTGCCGGTAACGATCTCGTGTGACCGCGTCGATGATTTTTCGCAGGCCCTGCCTGGCGAGGAAGTTGAAGCGGACGAGGGGGCAGACGCCGGCGCAGAAGAGGAGGAAGAGGGCGAGACAGAGGAGCCGCCAGCCGACGGCGAGGACGAGGCCGAAGCAGCGGCAGAGGAGGAGGAGGCTGAGGATGGAGGTGAAGAGGAGCTGCAGCCGGACGAGGAGGCGGACGAGCTTGTGGAGCACGGCAACATGGAGCAGCTGGCGACCCTTGTGCTAACTGGCGAAGGCCACCGGCTTGTCGGCCGGCACTCGAGCAATCCCGAGCTCCAGGCCTTCATCGACAATGTGCCCGCTTATATGGTATATTGTATACGCCGATAATAGATGTTTATTTGGCGCGATGGGTAACGCTGCTCGATTTTATTATAATTGTTTTCTACATAATGAAGCTATATACGTTGTTTTTTTTAATACATTGTATAAAACGTTAATTTTCATACATCTCCTGGAATATTATTATAGTACACCTCTCATGATTGCTCTTTGTCAAAGTGCTTGTATATATATACGCTAAACGTTCTTCCAATTGAATTTCATTGAAATATATAGAGCGCAGAGACTGCAATGCATTCAACGTTAATCGAAACTATAAGAATATATAAAGCGCCTATAATAAATGGGAAATGAATCGTCACCGTGAAATGATAATATCGCGATATTTTATACTGATATATCGAGCGAAAGGAAAGTTAATGTAAAAATATAACGATTTGCTCTCTGTCTGTATTTTATTATACTAAACAAGCAATGTCGCTTCATATATTTTAATTTTTCGAATGAAATACATAATTCCTATTAAAAGAACTTTATTTTTCAATGCATATTATGAATTTTATGTATATGTGCAATTCTACAGATTTAGGACCAACATTTTTTTTGGGGCACAGCTACCGTACCATATTTGTTTGGTTCTTTGGGGGTACCAGAACATGAGACCAAATTAATCTCGAATATTTTATGCGATTTTTTCCTTCCACCTTAAACCGCTGCCATTTTCCCCAGAAATGATCTACTCAAAGTTTCAAAAAGAAATTAAAACTATAAAGAAAGAGCTTTAAGTTGCTTTTTTTAAGGATAAATAATGTTGGTTCCTTCAAAAGTTATAGCAGTTTAAAGATAGCGTCGAAATGGCACAAAAACACGTTTAAAGTCAGAACAGACGATTTTCATCGGTTTATGTAGTTTTAGGCTATTTCGACGCTAAACTTTAAACTGCTATAACTTTTGATGGAATCAACATTTTTTATCGTTTAAAAAAGCTTTCTTTCTAGTTTTAATATCTTTTTTGAAAATTTATGTAGGACGTTCCTCGACTAAGTGGCAGGGGTTTAAAGTGGAGGGGGAAAATGGTATAAAATATTCGAGATTAATTTGGTCGGCAAAAAAGTTTTGCAACGGTTAAATGCGTGTTCATCATTTTACTCAAGTTACAGAACCCCCAAAGAACCTAAAAAATGTGGTATGGTAAGTGTGCCTCAAAAAAAATTTTTTATTTTTCGGACACCTTTTTTGGCCCAAAATCTGTAGAATTGCACATAATATATAATATATGCATCTACTTATGCAAAATCATTACTTTTTTATTATTTCTTTAAACTTAAAAATGATTATTAACACTTACGACCATATTAAAAAAACTCTTAGCTATCATGCAATTACATTTACTGTATTCTACACACGTGCGCGATTGATTAAGTATACTTACATCTTCGTTTACGCAATACCTTGAAGACATAATCAACAGGTGACCGTACCTTACTGAAAAAGTTGCTGCCAACTCCTCGTCAAATTAATCACTCGCCGTCCCCCAAAGCTAATTTAACAACCATATATCACACCGTGCGTGTATGCAACTAAAGTGCATACAGAGTTGAATTGTAACATCTTTGCAGTCGAAAATACGGGCTGTGCACAAGGCAGCAAGGGAGGGCAACCTCAAGGATCTACAGATATCGCTGGATAGGCGCAAATTCGCCATTGCTAAGGACGCCTCGTCACCCCACGGAGCCACGCCCCTCCACGTCGCCGTCATTTTCGGTCACACGCCCGTCGTCAGGTACGTTATTATATGATGCGCTTTCTCTCTCTATAAATACGTAGGATTTTGCCTCCCCTCGACGTTATTCATACGAAGTCTACTGTTCACATGGTTGATTGAAGATTATAATGCAAGGTTTATTTTATTTACATCAATGTCGATAAAAAAGACGTCAAATAAAATTGACATTATTACATTCTAATATACATCAGAACAGTTTTAAAACTAACGGATTTTCTACTTTTTCCGAAGCGGAGTTTCTCCGTGATCAAAGGACTCTTTGAATGGAAACTCCATTTTGTAAAAGAGCTTCCCTTTTGTTCAATGAAGTTTTTTTAAACATAGTGAAAGTTAAATTTTAAATATAACATGTTATTTCCACAAACAAACGTTATTTTTACTTAATTTATAATGCCATATTTCAGCTTTTTCTCAAATCATAGCTTTAATGTACTGAAGGTATACATTAGAGTCATTTAGACTGCTATATATGTATATGGCAGGTGTTAAAGTCTTCTTTACAATGTTTTGTTTCAACTTTAATTATAATGCTTTTAAACAATATTATGGCTGTAAAAATTCAAATCAATATAGAACTGACTTGTCGGGAAGATACATATCGTGCATGTGAAAGAATATAATATTGAATGTTCACTTTTACGTGCGTAAATTCAACTATTAACTTAAAAACTTTATAGTTTCGTTAAAAGCAATGTTCTTTTTAGTAAAAAAATGTAACAAGGGAGAAGAAAATAAATCATCGAAGAAAAGGGAGCTAACACGTGCAATCGTCTTATTATACATTTACTCATATGCTAACTTAATCAACCTTAAATCTGGATTGTCATCACTTAATTTTCGTATAACAATATTGCAGATATTTAGCAGGAAGGTTCCCGGAAACAGCGCACGCTCTTGATCTTGACGGTCGAACGCCGCTGCATTACGCGGCGACGCTCAACGACAATGGGCATTACTATAATCTCCTTCTTCATCTCGGCGCTAACCCACTTGTACAGGACAACGTGAGTATGAACAAAATTGCGCATGCGTGGCCATAATGACAAAAAAAAAACCGAAGCGTTTCGTAAAGTAATTCTTTTTGAAAGCACGAGACTTCATGTACTTATTGATTTAATTAAGTTTTTGTTTTATGATTTGTAATCGACAAACCTTCATCTACCACTTAGCATTTTAATAATATAGTATCAAAGTATAAATACCCACTAATTTACTTAAAGCCAATTATTAGTTAAAACAATAATTTTACGTCCACAATGACTATATCGTAAAGAAAACACGCCCGGCTACAACAACGAGCAATTTTCTAGCAATAATTTTCAAAAAGAATAAAATTGATGATTATCGATCGTGTATATAAAAAGGTTTATGGCGACTGTACAGATATATTATTAACTTTTTACATCGTCGACAATAGTATATAAAAAATACACGCGCGCTACAATAGCTATGAAACGAATATATTAAACGAATTTTCCCATTGGGGCGAATGCGCGACACTGCAGTTCGGCCAGAAGGCGGACTACTACAAGGAGAGCCAGGACGACCTGTCCCACAAGCAGCTGTTACGAGACTTTGGCGCACCGGAGTCCCTCGCCGACGAGATGCTCGTCGACAAAGGTATCAGCGCGAAATCACGCGCCCCATCCACCACACCGACCCCACACAATAACAGACTATCGCGTTTGCTCAAACGGTTGCTCTGCATTACGTTCTTTTTGTGAGAAAAAAAGAAACATCGCGTAATACACTTATACATATATAATACACATATAAAGGCGTGGGATATTACGAGTTGCAATATAGACGCGCGGCGCCTGCGGATATTATAATAAACACGCCAATCGAGAACGGTACTGCTATTTAAGATTCGAGGTGGAATATTGTTGTAGTCTTCTGGGGATTGGGAGACGAGTATAGCGTGGTTATTACGGTATATTATCAAATTTTGAGATCGATAAACTTTCAATTTTCTATACGTGGAGAAATTATTCTATTTTTTTTCTCTATATATAGGATTAGTAGGGCTTCGCGATACAGCAAGATTAATCTTGATATTGTATTGTGTTGCCTCAATATTTAAGATAATAATGGATACAATATTTATATACAGTTTTCAATGCAATATCAAGATTGTGGGGTCAAGAATCTTGTCTTGTCTTGAAAATTTCTAATCGAAAATTTCTAATTGAAATAATCATAATTTCATAACTCAATAAACTTCGGTATTTGCTGACAACCATCTACTAACGAGATGTTCAAGTGATAAAGGTTGGCGAGATAGTAAGTGACGCGCTGTTATATCCCCTCGAGCCGGCTTATTTAGGTACGTGAGGTAACAGGGAAGGATTCCGTCGCATAGCGGCATCGCGCGGACTATGAGACTC
>UXGD01003320.1:0-20973 GCA_900474315.1 Torymus auratus | reverse complement strand
AATAAGATTTCAAATAAACATTAAATTAATTATATAATAATAATATAACAATATTATTAATAATAATTCTCGTCAGAATATAAAATATTTCTTTTATCATTATTTAGTACTAATTGTTTCATCCATATGTAGAATACATTTTATAAGGTTAGAGTACGATATAGCATAAATGTCAATGCAATGTGAAATGACTCGCGCTTTGTCTTGGCATTCGCAGTTCAGGTACCTATTGCTCGCAGTCAAGATAGACTTTTTATCTGATCCTGCAGATGAAGTAAGATGATTGATTAAGTAAACGGTTTTTAAAATTAATAGTTCTTTGATCTAAATTTAAAAATTTGAATAATTACGGAAGGATATGTAACGGTAAATTGCTAACCTCACGTAACCTCTTATATCGAGATAGTACTCAGTCCAAACCTTTTTAGGAATTATTACCTACTTTGTCACATTGTGTTTAGGTTGCTAACCAAATTAGTAATGAGTCCAAACTTGATTTGTAACCTTTGGTAATTATTTTTCTCCCCTAGTTGTACAATGTACTATTTTG
This sequence comes from Torymus auratus, assembly GCA_900474315.1. Classification (NCBI taxonomy): domain Eukaryota; kingdom Metazoa; phylum Arthropoda; class Insecta; order Hymenoptera; family Torymidae; genus Torymus; species Torymus auratus. Next base: position 20,423 of record UXGD01003320.1, on the reverse strand, counting down.
TAACACAAATATAATTTTCACGTTCTTTGATCTATTACGCGATACGAAAATGAGGGTGTTTAGAGTGACGTGCAAAAAATTTCGTAGCTATACCCATAGCAGCAGGCGGGCCTCAGCTTTTATCGCCCGCTACGCGAGTAGCAGGTGTTTGTCATTTGTTATTGCCCGGATCTTTTTTCGGAAATTTTTAGAAAAATCATCGATGATTCGAAAATATGTTGAAATTATTTAAACTCGCCCGTCAAAAATACATTTTATATTCTAGCAAAATATTAACTAAATAAAAATTACAAATCCTCCAATCAGCACATGGTTGCCGTGTCTGAAAACGGTAACTTTAGACCCATTTTATATTAAAATGAAAGAAGGGGGGGAGAAGTACATGCGTTACAAAAAATATGGTGTGTTTCAAGAGCTACGTGGGCTTTTTGGGTGATTACAGTACTCGTTTTCGACTCGTACTGCAAACACCACACTAAAAAATCCCATTTGGCCCTTGGCACACAATATACTATATTATTTGGCTGTTTTCAGGAAAATAAAGTAACTGCTCACCGCCAATACCGCGGCATAAACATACCACACTTTTAAATGAAAATGTTGTCTCGTGTAAGTAGTCACTTTTCCGAGTCAACAAAGTGGCCGCAGATAAGTCGAAAATAAAGTTCTATATGCAACGCGGTATTATAAAGCCGAATTATTCCCTTGGGTTTATTACCCGCGGGAATAATGTGCGATTTTGCTCCCTTGTTGCATGATTTACTATTGAAAAAAAGTAAGCATTCCTAAAACATTCCGTTTAAATTTTATCATTTATTATAAAAAATTCGTAACGTAGAATTAAAGACAACTTTTAAACACAAATAGCCGGTATATTTAGATAACCATACTTGTCGAATAACTCATCGTCTCTTTTAATAAACACAAATATGCAAAGGGAAAACGACGGTCCACTGAATTATATTTGCTTTGTGCACGCAAGGCCTGTCTAAAAATAGGCCGCACATCCTAATTGCCCGATAAATTAGATATGTATACTTATATACATAATGCATATCGAAGAGATTGACAAAAGATTGCTTTAGTAAAAATGAAGAAGTCGAATAAGACGAGGCTCGTCGAATAACGGAGAGAGGGAAAGCTCGGAAGACGGAGACAGGAAAGAGAAAAAGAGAAAAGGCCGGAGTGAGAGTAAGAGAGGGAGGGAGAGAGAGAGAGAGAGAGAGAGAGAGAGAGAGAGAGAGAGAGAGAGAAGATGCGAGCAAGAGAGCTGCGAAGACGTTATTCTTAGGAACAGGCATATCGAAGCCCGCATGCGTCGTCGCCGCGAGGGTGCGACTTAGCCCGGACGCCGTCATCGCTGTAGAGCGGGCCAAAACGAAACGATCGCGCAGCCGAGAGCAGCCGCCCGCGCAGCTCCTCTCTCTCAATACGTTTCGAACCGCGAAGCGCAGCTGGTTCTGTCTTGATTAGTGCCGCGCCGTACTGTTGTCCGAATCTCCCGCGAACGTCTCCTTGTGCAAGGTCCATCTCCGCGCTTTTTTCGCGCCTCTCATCCGCGCGGATTCGCACGCAAAGAGCTCAAGGACAGGTGAGATAACGGCCTGTGCGCTCCTACGACGCCAATTTCTTTTTCGAGCTGGTATATGTCAGGAGTGGCAAAGAGGATTTTTTAACAAGTAGAATTTAGCACTAAATATTTGCTCGTCTGATGTCTTATTTTTTCACTTTTTCTCAAAGTCTTGTAACGTGGAGTAGTCTTTCTCAGCTAATAAATAACGCGTGTATTTTTAGGTCTCCAGGCTAAATCGAAACGTGAGTGCAAAACTCGACTGGTAAAAAAGATTCTACGTTGCAGCGTCCCGAGAAACCGGCGGGCGGGTTCGCGACGTCGCAAAGTGAAAAACTGCCGAGTCTGCGGCCGCGTGCGCCGGTGCCCTCCGTTGTTTTCGTTCACATAAGAGTTGGCCGCCGGCGGCGTTCTCCTGCAACCGGCGTGATGTCATCAGCGCGTTCGGCGACTCGCGCATCATCGTTTCTATGCGACATTGACACCAGGAGAGCTTAGCAGCGCGGGCCGATGCTTTCACGCGCTTTTACGTATATTTCGAGTGCGCACGGCTACTTTTAGCGGCGCCGCTATTACACGCGTTCCGTAATCTTGTGAGCGATGATGTCAGCCGCGCGAAAAGAAACACGTGCCCTCCGAATTCACGCGTTCGCACTTTTTCATACTTTATTACTGCATCGATACTCGGGATGGACGATCAATTTCCTGCTACTATTGAATTTTTATCAAGGAACTCGCATGCCTCAGACAGTACCATCGACTTTAAAACGCAAGTTAGTCAGAGGCATTAAGTTTGGCAAAAATCTAAGCCGCTATGAGCGAGACGAACTTTACGAAACCTTGAACTTGCTCTCGCGAGCTAGCACCGGATTCTCCCTAAAGTCGGACGATGCACGAACGAGAACGCAGATCGACGCGTTGCGCGTAGCGGCCATTCGTGCTGAAGCCGATGAAACGAGCAGAGCCCAAATCGCGTCCCTTCGCATACACAAAGGAGTTTCTGGCCAAGCGACCGCGCGCTAAAACGCCAAGTCGCGGCCCCAGTTCCGTCTACTTTTAGCCAAGGCCTCTCGTCGTCGGCCAGCCAGGAGTCTGCGCCTCAAACTGGGATCCGAGCCATCGTTTTTCCTTCTCTCTCTCTCTCTCTCTCTCTCTGCTTCTCGCTTTCTCTCTCCCTCGACACGCATTTCCGATTCTAAATCCGTACGCTGCGTGTCGGCGCGCTTTCGGTCGCGACCGCCGCCGTTGGGAGGAGCGGAAAATTAACATTCTTGAAGACGCGATAGATATTTGGTATAAATGGGGGAGGCATGCTAAGGGCTCGCTAAAGAATGTGCAACCAACACTTTGCAGGCTCGTCAGCTCGCTCCGCTCCAAGGCGGACAAGTCGAGCGAGGATCTGCGAGGCCTGCGCCAGACCGAGGAGGAGGTAGACCGGCACCGCGGCCGCCTCGAGTCGATCGCCGGGCGCGTCGGCGCGCTCCACGTGCACGCGGCCGACCAGGAGGCCGTCGAGCGGGCCCTCGGCGGGCTCGCCGCCGAGCTCGAGGCGCAGCTCGAGGCCCTGCGGGACTTCTCGGGGGACAGCAAGGCGCGGTACCAGGCCAGCCAGCAGCTCGTGCCGATCGACCTCGCGCAGCAGCTAGCCGCCCTCGAGCTGCAGGCCGAGGACACGGGCCAAGCCATGGAGGAGAAGCAGCGCGAGCAGAAGCGCGCCAAGACCGCGCGCACCGACTACCTGGCCGACGTCGACGTGCTGCAGGCCTGGGTGCGCGAGGCCGAGCTCAAGGTGCAGGACCGCTCCTGCGAGCCCGCCAAGATGATGGAGCACCTGCGGCAGATACAGGCGGAGCTGGCGGCCACCTCCGACCGGCTGGAGCGCTGCGGGAAGAACGGCCGCGCCATCGCGGAGAAGACGCGCGACGAGCAGGAGAAGGCGCTGATCGCGGGCACGCTGGCCGGCCTGGCGGAGCAGCTGGCGCAGGTGCGCGCCTGGCTGGAGGAGAAGCGGCAGCTCGTGGGCGACACCCTCGACGCCTGGCAGAGGTTCCTCGCGCTGCTGGAGGCCGTCAAGGCCTGGACGGCGGAGAAGCGGCTCTTCCTGGCCGAGCCGCTCAAACTGACGACGCTCAACCAGGCGCGACAGCGGTTGCACGAATACGCGGTACGAGTTTATCGCGCGGCAGGGCCTTGCTTACCGGGGGGAAAAGGATTTGCAGGAAATTTCGCTTTCCGCCCACAGGGAAATATTTCACATTTCTACGACGCAAACTGATATTATTGAACATAGACTGTCCTGTGGGCGAACAGTTTGTGAAAGTTTCTGACAGGTTCTTCTGCAGGATTTCTCGTTGAAAAATCTCGCGTTTCCCACGGGTACACGGAGAAATATTTATTAGTAAACATTACTTTCTTTATAAGAAAATTCATTAGACTCAAAATGTAGGCTTTTTACTGTTTTAAATAGTACTTTTTAAGGTTTTCAATTGTACTTTTTAAATAATAATTTTTATTATTTTTGGAGCAAATTTAATAAAATTGGCCGCAAAAATAATAAAAATTACTATTTAAAACTTGCTAAAAAAAAAATAAAAATTATCATTTAAAAAGTAAAATTTTGTATGAAAATCTTAAAAAGTACTATTTAAAACAGTAAAAATCCTACATTTTGAGTGTCTCCCAGCGTCAATGAATTTTCAGCGAAATAATGAATTTTCTTATAAAAAAAGTAAAGTTTACTAATAAATTTTTCTCCGTGTATAACTTGTATAACTCATTATTGACAATTAAAGAGAGCTTGTACCTTCCTCAGACCGCGGTAAAAAGCTGCAAGCAAGTGAACAAAAATCTGAGCGATATGGGTCGGGAGTTGGAGAGTATTGGTCAGGTGACGAGCGTCGGTGACCTGCCGCAGAAACTCACGGAAGCGGAAGAGGCCAAAGTCGAAGTGGAGGGTCAGCTGTTGGAAAGGGTTAGTTGAGATGGGTTGTTAAATAGCGTTTAATATCACGAGAATCCTGGCAAGCTGTCATGTTGCTTTTCCAGAACGCGCTCCTGCAAGAGACGAGCGAAGAGTGGGAACAGTGCGAGCGCAAAATGAAGGACGTCAAGACCTGGATCGAGAAGGCCCGACAGAGCCTAGAGTCGCCGCAGAACAAGAAAAAGCCGCTCAGAGATCAGCACGCCATCCGCGAGAAAATGCTGAGCGACGTGACAATACAAAAGACAAAGATCACCATGAGCGTCGAGAAGCTGCAAGTTCATTTTCGCTCCGGCGTCGGTGGCGACAGTCGCGTCGTCGAGGCTGCGGACGAGCTCATCGCTGAGCTCGACCTTCTCAATGAGACTGTCAAGGAGCAGGCCACTTCTATGGAGGCCTGCCTCGCACAATTAGATCAGTATCAACAGGTTAGGGTGCAACTCAACACGACTCTCATCAGCGGGAAGGAGACACATTTTTCGTTCTTCCACAATCTCTTTCTCAATTCACATGCGCCTGACTTGAGGTCAAGCAAACAAAAAATGCGTCATCTTCCCTACTCTCACCATTTGGAATAAAGGACAAATTTTTTTTAAACATTTTCACCAATACGCGTTGATTAATTTGTTCGGTATTTCAATTGGGAGGCACTTATGATACTCATCCTACCATGGGATATCTAATATGATGCAACCAATTGCATTTATTACAGGAAATACAGCAACTTCGGCAGCAAATTGTACAGGTTGAACAGCAGCTGCGGACGGTTTTAAGTCCGACGTATTTGCCTAACGACAGAGAAACGGCAGTACAAGAACAGCAGGTAGGTTTTGAGCACATTCTTATTCTCTACTCTATCTTCTTTTTCTCACCTGCACTGTGCGCTATAGAGCAGCAATTGATTTGTACATATAATAGTTAAAATTGATACCAACTCAAGACCACCAACAGCATTGTGTTATTAAAAATGAGTTATTAATACGTCGATTGGTGGACTTAATTTACATTCCTTATAAATGTCTTTTTTTACAGTTATCAATAGGCCTTTTTATTCTCTATTATTTATTCTTCTTATTTTATCATTTTTTGATATTTTAAGAACCATGAGAACTATCTTATTAATTAATACATTTTAAATACATTAAAAGCTTAAAATTATTAAAATTTCATCATGCTTAGAAATAAATGGTGGACAGGTAAATGAAATGCTGCTATTTCATTCACATTACTTTGTTCAAAACTTTTCTTGAATTTTTCATTTTATTAAAATGGAACTTTTGCTTTCTGGGTGTTGGTTGGTATCTTTATTTTATTGGTTTGGCATACTTTTCTCACTTCTCACACTTAGCTTTTAAGTCACCTTTTTGTGATTATATTGCTATTATTTCAAGGGGTTACTTGATTTTGCTTGTTTGTGTTGGCATTATATATTTGTTTGTAAATTGATCAAATTAGATAAACATTAGTTTATGTTTTGCTCTTTACTTTCTTTTTAGTCTACTTCTGTATTTATTTAATTTCACATTCCTGTAAATATTATTGTAGAAAGCACATTATCTTATTATGATCGCACAATTGTATTATTATCATTATTGTTGTTATTATTATTATTATTGTTACTATTACTATCATTATTATTACTACTATAATTATTATTATATTATGCGATTTTTTTTGAAAATTTCATCTAGTTTTTCAAACAGTTTTATCATCGAAATAGATATCGTCGCCGTCGATAATTAAATTAATTATTTGCAACATCTCAAATGTAGCTAAATCAAGCCAACTTTCTTGGATTAAATGAACACGAAATATTTCGACCGTTCGTGATGACGCAGCTTTATGATGGCAATGCGAAGTCATTGCATAATAAAGAAGCAATTAATGTAATTTGTTATTTTAATTTTACGTTTGTCGACTAGCTGTTCATTTATGACTTTTTTTGCTGCATTCCTTTTATCCCTTACTCATGAAACTTTCCAATTTTCTTCCTTAATTGTCAATCCTGATTATCATTCGATGCTACGTCTTTATCATAAATATCCAAACACTCTGTTCGTCGTCTATATCATTATTCTTGCATTTCGTTACGTCATGTCTAAATTATTTTCTTTTTCTCGCTCGTCTTGTCAATGCTCCCTTTATTTTGGCGCGGGGTTTCATTAATTCCTATTACTCTTTTAAAATATTTTAACACATGTATTTATTAATGCTCTTTGATTTTCGTTGCTCTATTTTAACATGTATTACGTACAGAATTGTCGAGAAAAGATAAAGTTGTTGCATAGTAAAATCCAAGCGCGCACAGAACGATCAAAGCTATTGTATCAACGAGGAACGCCAGATACAGAACCATTAGAACCTTAGCGATCAACAATATTGATTTCTGTTCTATTGGCAATCCACTAGATCAGGAATCAAGAGTTCATTACTATTAATATGCGTGATCCGCGGTGCTACGGGCACTTTCAAAGGCTGTATCGTTTTAATAAAGTATAGAAAATAAAAAATCATGTACGGAAAGAACTGTACTGCAGATATACTGCTGCATTCCTGCCGCGTTTAATATTCAATCTTAATGATTTAAAGCAACAGTTGCAGAAAAAATATTCAAGTACACTTCTGTAGTATTTATTTGCGAAAAAATACGTTTGGTTCGATTTTTCTTACGAATTTTTCATTTTTAAACTCAAACTCCCCGCTTCGTGTACTTATATTTTAACGCAAACAGAAATTTTGATTTTCCTTGGTGTTTTAAATACTGCGTATAAATAATTTTATTTGTGAATTTGATCGATATATTTCTTTTAAAAATGTAAATTAAGTTTAATTATGTGAGCACGTTTTTCTTTTATGTACCATAGATTTTTAATATTATAAAGAGCAACGAGAAAAATAAAGAGCATTCTTTTGAAAAAGTGTTAAAAGTTTATATCTGTTTATTTTTCCACTGATCGGCGTAATCTTAAATGATTCCCTCTCACTCTAATTTTAATTTTAAAATATTAGATATATGATGATCCTTATTCGAAGAGTTTAGAGTTTTTTTTATCTACAAATATAAATACAAAATAGGAAAAAATTCTCAACTCAATCAAATTAGAATTTTTTTTACGTAAAAGCTCAAACATTTTCTGAAGAGATTAAAAACTAAAAATATGTACAAATGAAAAGTGCTTTTGATGCTTGAAAGCAAATTAAACTTACGCCCATCCCGCTGAAAAACTTTTAATACAACTACAAAGTTATGAGTTCTCCTGGCACTTACATTTTGCGAGCAGGACTTGCGGATGCAACTGGAGGAATGGCAACAGCGTACACGGATACTGGCTAATCAAATTCATGCAATAGACCCATACTACATCCCGCCAAATGGGGAAGTTGGTAACAAGCAGATGGCCCTTGCTTCATATGCCGATGTAGCTGCAGGGAGATCAAGGTCCAGTTCCCGCCATTCAAGTCCTCATAGAAAAATCAAGGAAGACGTTCAAGTACTAGACGAAGCTGTAAAAAAAAGTACTGCAAAATTACCTGTTACATTGCCGCGTTCAAATCCAACGAACAAAGACAGAAACGATACGAAAACCCAACTTTTGGTTCAATCTCAATTAGACGCACAATCGCACAGAGAAGAAAAACAACAAATTAAAAACAATATAGAAGAAAACCAGACCAATAAAAGGAAGTTTGAAAACGTTCCAAGGCGTGGACGATCCCCTACTAGAAAAATGACAATCAAACAACCTACAAAGACATCTGAAAACACAATAGCAAAAGTTCCTAGCGTAAAAATAGAAGTTACTGAAACTGCAGTGTCTAAAGTGTTGAAGCAAATTGAAGAAAAACAAAAAGGACAAGACAGCTCTTTAAAAAGAAGTTTGGTACCACAAGAATATGATCGTAGACGATCTCCTAGTCCGATTTGGATTCCAGGATCAACATCCTACGCAGATATCTTGAGAGGACGTTCTTCAAGAGCACCTTCAGAATCAGATGAACGAGTAGAAGAAATGGTGAATCTTAAAATTAAAGAAACACAGCTCATTTCCAGGGAAGTTTCACCAACAAAAGTTCAAGACTTTCAACATTCAAAAACCAATGAAACACTTGAAAATAAATCAATCTCAAAAGTGAAAAAGATAACTGGAGAAAGTATTTTAAATCAAAATATTCTGTCTGCGCCACTAGAAAAAACAATTCAAGACACTGAAATCATCACCAGTTGGGCAGATGAGCCGCTGGATGACTACAACCCAGTAACTGAACCAGTAATAATGACGCCTCAACATGAAATGTATGACTATATGCAACCAATGCCAGAATTGGTAGGGTTCATCAATCCTCAGTTAAATCCATATCAAGTAAATCCTTATATTTATAGTCCAGCTCAACATCAAAATATTCAGCAAATAGATCCTATTGCTTTAACAAACTACGAAAGTCATGTTCAATACACTGCTGAGAATTTTGTAGTACAACCAACTTACATTCCTCCAAATTTGTATAAAAAATCACAGAACATAAAAAAAACTGACCTTAATTCAAAGCATATTGTAAATGAATCAATAACTTTGGAACGACAACAATCTAACATTCAAAAAGGTCCTTCGAAACCCGATGTGCTAAACACATCCCTCCCAATAGTAGATATCGACCAAGTTTCTTTACCCACTGCAGTAAGTGAAAAAGTTCCAGCTTCGACAATCAAAAATATTCCAACAATTAAACAAGATAAACTCATATTAAACGAACAAATGCATGGGTCATCTTTTTCCTACGCACAAATATTGTCACAGGGCTTGACAGCAGGAGAATCTTCTTCCGTAACATCAAAACAATGTTTGGATTATCCACCTAAAGAGCGATCGATATCACCCTGCACTGTACCCAAACCTTTGACTTCATGTGCAACAAAACAGAGATCGACTGATATTGAAAAAGTACAATCTGATATTAAAGAAAAAACAGGAAATTGGGACACAATTAAAAAAAAAGATACTAGACGAAAACAAACAACTGTAGAACAAACATTTAAAAGAGAAGAAAATCCCAAAAATACTAAAAATGTTTCAGAAAAAGTGAGAACTAATACTGACAAAGTCGATAATTTAAGCAAACAAAAACAAAGTAAATCAGACAATACTGTGTTGAAAAAATGTATCCAAGAGTCTAAGAAAATTAATCTTGAACTAGAAAAAAATCAAGAAGAGAAGAAAACTGAAAACAAAGAACATATTAATTTGCTACCAGATAATCTGTCGAAAACTTGTAACGAAAAGAAGAAAAAGCAAAAGAAGAGAAAGACGGAAAAATCAACGGAAGATGAAATTGATAAAGCTTTAAAAGAAATTGAAGACATGGATAAACAAAAAAGTAAAGTTGCAAAAGATAAGCCAATTAAGGAATCTAGTAAACAAAAAGATGATATTGAGCTAGAATTACAAACGAAGGAAAAATTAAGAAAAGAAGAGAATCTAAGCATTGGAAACAATAGATGTGAAGATTTGGGTGTATCAGAAAAAAACAAAAATCGCAATAAAAATGTTGCTGAAGTATTATTAAAAGGGTCTAATTTTAATGAAAATAGTGAAAATGTTAATGAAAGTAAAATTGAAAAAATTGAAACCCCTTTTTCAGATTTACATGATCTGTCAGAATCAGAAAAAAGGAATCAGAATAAAATTGGTGGTATTGATTCCAAACCAATCGTTAAAAACAGCACTAAGATAACAAATAAACAAATACCTACCCAAGACAAAAAAACTTTTGATAAAAGTAATACTATGAAAGACATCGTTTGTGATAAAAGTAATCTTTCACTAGTTAACATAAAAAATAAAGAGACATCAAATAACTTAATTCCAATTACTACTGAAAATGTGACTGATACATCATATCAAAAAGAAACATCAAAAAATAAAGATAGTAAACAAAGTATTAACAAAAGTAAGAAAAAGAAACACCTTAACATTCATACAATTGATATCGAGATGCCTAAAGAACATCAATTGGGTAAAGAATTATTATTAGCACCCGGGCTTCAAGATATAGCAGAATCAAAATTAAATTCTAGTGATGAAATTATATCACCATCGATTAGTACTGAAAAGAAAGAAAATACAATTTTTATATCTGCTGAGCAAAACATAGGTGTTAAGGACGAAAAAAGATCTAAGAGTAAAAAGATTATTAAAAAGCAAGAAAATAAAATTCCATCAGAAAAATGTTTAGATGACCAGTCCATAAGCGATCCAAATAAAGACGTTATTAAATCAGAAACTACAGTACAATCGAAGAAAGAAATTAATTCTGAAGTAAAGCATGAATCTAAGTTTATTACACAGACTCAAGGTAAATCTACTCCAGAAAGAGAAAAAGATAAAAAAAAACAAGGGAACTCGATTAAAGTAGAAGAATCATCTAATATTCTGCAAATAGAATCAGACATTCAAAAAACTGTTGATAAAAAAAATACTATCATCGACAATAAACGAATAAACATTTCCGCAAATACAGTAGAAGAAGTAAAGACTTCTAAAGTAGAAACAATAATAAGTTTACATCCCGAAAATGTTGAAACTAATTTAATAAAAACAACCTGCAAGACAACAGAACAAATATCAAAATCTGGAAGTCTTGAAGAAAAAACCTTGATTTCGCCTACCGAAGAAAATAATCTGAAACATTTTTCTCTTTCTGATGACTCACTTACATCACTAAATAATTTTTTGAAAAACGAAGAAACCCCCTTGTTCGGTAGCGTTCAAGATAGAAAGAAAGGTGATTCTACTAAAATCCAAAGTAACCAAAATATAAAATCAAATAAAAATGGTAATTCAAAAGACGCACTTATGGTAGAAGTGCCGCTAAATGTTCATCAAGATGACAAAACAAAGGAAACTGTTTTAGGGCTAAAAAATATAGATAATTCATCAAATAAAAACTATTTATGCGAAACAATTAAACCGTACCAAATGGATTATCATGTTCATGCTGAAGCAGAAAACAATTTATACAGTTTCTATAAAGTAGAAAAAGTACTAGAAGAGTGCCAAGTTCCCAAATCCTTTAATGAAATAATAAGATCATCAAGCATAGAAAGAATAATACAACAATCAAAAATGAAACCTGATAATGAGACTAAGATGGCATCTTATTCTGCTAATATAATTTCACAGAAAAGTTCTGGCATTATAGTGAATGAAAGTGATACAGTAGAGTCAAAAGAGATATCTTCTGATAGTCTCAAAAAAGATGATAGTATTATAACAAAACAAACACAGGATACAAATGAAGGTTCCAAAGATACGTCTTCGAGTGATAAACCCATTTCCGGATCATCTACAGTTTCAAATCAGTCCATGAAAATCATTCATTTGAAGTCTGACGACTCTTGGATGGATTTGTTAGAGAAACCGGTAGATATAGAAGATGATTTTGATACGGAATGTATACAAAATCTTGAAGATGATAAAAAAGATGTATCGCCATGTAAAAAGAAAGACGAATCTTTTAATGAATCCGCAAATGAAAAAATAACTATACAGAACGAAAACGACAATCTGGTTGGTTCGGGTATTACTCCAGATAAATCTTTGATTCGTCCTACGTTAGTAAATACTTCTGAAGAATCAACAAAAATTGAGTCTAAATTATGTGAAAATCAATTAATTACCAAGTCTAAAAAGAATGAAAAGAATAAAGGAAAATTAACTAAGAAAGTAGAAGATAAAAATGTTGTTACAAAATTATCTAAAGAAAACATTGTTAAGGATATTGAGATAAAGAACGAAGAAATTGTAGAGATAATTACGAAATCAGAAACTGATATTCCAAAACATGATAAAACTGAAAACCAAACGGAACTGGAGAAAATCTATAGTAGTGCTGAAAATCAAACTAACAACGAAAACGACAATCAGATTGGTTCGGGTAATACTTCAGATAAATCTTTGATTCGTCCTACGTTAGTAAATACTTCTGAAGAATCAATGAAAATTGATTCTAAATTATGTGAAAATCAATCAATTATCAAGTCTAAAAAGAAAGAAAAGAATAAAGGAAAATTAACTATGAAAGAAGAAGATAAAAATATTGTTACAAAATTATCTAAAGAAAACATTGTTAAGGATATTGAGATAAAGAACGAAGAAATTATAGAGATAATTACGAAATCAGAAACAGACATTTCAAAACATGAAAAAACAGAAAACCAAACGGAAATGGTGAAAATCTATAGTAGTGCTGAAAATCAAACTAAACCAAATGAAAAATTACATACATTTGAAAAGGATAATATTCAGTTATCGTCTACAAATGATAATCAAAATCCGAACGCTATGGAAAAATCTACTGGCACTAAACCAAAAAAAGGAAAGAAAAATACCACAGAAAAGAAACCAGAAGAGCATTGTTATAAAAATAAAAAAAGTGAGGCTACTTCTCATTGTTTAGGTAAAGAAAAAGAATCTTTAAGAAATACAATTAAAGAAACATCAATGGATAAATCAAATTCATCGGATGAAATACCACAACCATTGGAATTACCAGATGGTAGGTACATAAAGCCTTTAGATCCATGCCAGGGTCTAATAAAAAAAATACCCGGTAAAGAACCGGTGTATCTAAAAGGTCAAGAAAAATTAACAGCAGAATTTACACAAAAATTTATTGAACATCATCCATGGAACGTCGATTTGACTCCCCAAGAGAAGGAGGAATTCGATGTTATTATGCAGAGTGGAACCCTCTTACTCAATATACCTCAATTTGAGAACAGAGAATGGCTTCTTGATGCTAAACGTAGAGCAGACATAAGAGTGCAAGAAGAATATGAAAGATATATGAATTTAATAAAAGAAGAAGTTAAACAAGACGAAATTGAAAACGAAGAGCTTGCAAAAAAACTGGGACTAGATTTAGAGGAGATGAAAACTCAAGAAACGGGCAAGGTTGTTTGGAAGCCTGTAGCATGTGAGAAGTCTAAGGAAGTTACAGAACCAAAGAAAACCGATGATTCCAAAAACGAGATTACTGAAAAGAAAACTGACATTCAAAAAGCAGCTACTGAAACAGTGAAGAAAGAACCGAAAGAAAATGAGGATATAAACGCAACGTCTGAAACTAAAAATCAGAAGGATGTGGTAGAAACTGAAATTAAGCTTGCTCTATCAAAAGAATCTAAACAAACAATAACATCAAAATATTCTCCCCAAAAATTGGAAGACAATAAAGAAGCAGCTACTGAAACAGTGAAGAAAGAGAAGCAAGAAAATGAGGATGAAATAAACGCAATGCCTGAAACTGAAAATCAGTTGAATGTGGTAGAAACTGAAATTAAGCTTGCTGTATTAAAAGAATCTGAACAAACAATGTCATCAAAATATTCACCGGAAAAATTAAAAGACAATACAGCAGGTCAACTCATACCAGATGAAAAGTCAAAGCAAAAAGAAAAAAAAACAGAATTGACTACTGAAGATAATATAAGAACTACCATTCATAATATCAATGAAAACATAACAAATCAACAGCCATGTGAAGAAGTCAAGATCCAAAAAATTTCTCCTGTTTCAGAAATTGAAGAAAATAAACCAAACTCGGGAGCTGCTAAAAAAGACTCTGAAGAACAAACAACTACAAAAAGTAAAAAATCAAAGAAAAAAATGCAAAATAAAGTCACTAAACAGCAAGAACAGAAATCAAGTGACACATGCAAGGTTCAACATGAAAATATAGGCAACGATAGTATTGATACATACAATGAAAAGAGCAATTGTGATAATTTAGAATTCAGTAATAAATCTTATGCTACAGTTACAGCTGTATCTAATGTATCATCACACCAAGAACCTACAGAAACTCCCGTAGAAGAATTTGTCAAAGATAAACCTAAAAGTAAAAATATTGCTCATCCAGAAAAAGATAGGGGTGATAGAATACAAAGTGAAAAATTAACTTCATACGCTAAAATTACAGCTAAGAAACTTCCTGAAACAACCACAATCCCGTCAGATAATATTTCTGAAAACGTCGAAATAGATATGAAATCATCGACTACTGAACATCTTCCGCAAATTCAAGTTTCTGTTGAAGCAGAAGTTGTTGAACCTATACAAAATCTTGTTCACGTAGATGAACAAGGATTTATGGAATTTGTAAACCGAAAAGAATTAAGATCACGTCGTTCGCGATCTCGTTCAAGAAGTGCACGAAGATCTGATGAAAAAAAAACTATAAACACAGACAACAAAGAAATAGCTAATATAAAAGATAATGATAACTCGAATAATAAGGATTCTAAAGAAATTATTGACACGGGATCAGAGTTACAGAAACTTAATTTGCAAAAAGATAACAAAAATGAAATTCCTACAACGTTGCTTGAAACGGCAGTCACGAAATCCAATGATGAAAAGTCTAAAACTAAAAAGAAATCAAAAAATAAGAAAGATAAAAGTGTAACAAACAATTCTAAACAAACAAATCTAACAAAAGAAGAAAGTACACGTGTTGGAAGAATAGAATCTACAGCTGAAGCAGAATTAAATACATCGAAGTTAAATAAGGAAGATCAAGATTTATTAATAGAAATGAAGACAGAAAATCCACAAAATCCAAAAAATATAAATAAGAAAAGTGATTTAAAAGAAGTATCTCAAGGAAAACAGAAATCGTCAAAAAACGAATCAAATAAATCACAGAACCAAGTTACACAATCTAGTAATAAAAATATGGTAAGCCCTAAATTCACAGAGAATAAAGATGGAATTGTAGAAGAAAAAGGTGAAGTACTATCTTGTACTGCGGTAAACTCTAATAAATTATCGATAATAGATGGAACAATTGATGGACAAGATAAAACGTTGACTATTGAGGAATTTAAATCAAAGTCAGATGATAAAGAAATTCCGAAACAAGTAAATACTGATATTAGTCTGCCAGAAGTCTTACATGGAGAAACAAAAGAACACACTGCTGAAATTGAGGAAAAGAAGTCACTTTCCGAACCAATCAAGTTGGAAATTTCAAATCAAGAAAGTAAGCAGCATGATAAAGAACAAAAAGGATCTTCTCTATTATTATTAGAAAAATCTAAAAATACAGATTCATTATCAAATAAAAAGAATAAAAAATCGAAGAAAAATAGTAAAAAAACTGACAGTGAGCAAGAAGAAAGTTTTCTGACTGTAGAAGATACACAAAATAATGCCAAATTGATCTCTGTAGAAAATTTGAAGTTAGGTCCTGAGATTAACACAAAGGAGGGTAATAAAAATGACACTGTGAAAGAAAATGAACATAAAGAACATGAAAATAAACCCGGAGTTCATGTATGTAATAAAGAAAAGCCTAAAAATAACCTAAAAACTGATGATTTGCTGAATTTAAAACATAAAGATGACGAAAAAGCTGAATTACATGCAACATCTGATCAAAATAAAATTGATATTCAGAAAACGACAGTTGAAGCAAATACAAATAACGAAAATTCAGAAACTGCGGTTGCAGTTTTTCCTACAGAACTGAATACTGACGAATCAAAAGTTGAAAATATGGAAAATAAAAGCAATAAAAACAATACTTGCTTATTTGAAAAATTAGCTAATACTCAGGAAGATATTCAAGTAATTCAAAGTCATAAAGAAAATATAAGTGACTTAAATAGAAATAAATCATCGCCTGATGCTACATCAAAATCAAGTAATGAGATACAAGCCGATAATCAAAATCTCGATAATACTTCGTATCCTATAATTGAAGAAACTACCTTAAAACATGTTTCAAACGATTTACCAAAGTCAAAAGTCACATTTTACATAGATGATGAAATGGTTGTAGTATCGCAAAATAAATCTAAAAAAAATATTTCCGACGAAGAAAAAAATTTTAAGTTGCACGAAAAATTATCAGAACCTCAATCTTCTTGGATAAAGTTTGTTACTGACGATAGTGGTTTTTGGACCGATAAACATAATTATGAAAAAGCAGAATGTGCTTATTTTGAATCTCTTGCATTAAAACTTAAAGAAGACAAAAATGAAAAAACTACTGAATCTTCGAACAAAGATCCAAGTGATAGAGACGATAAGTCTGACGGCGGTAATGCAGGAAACGGTAGACAATCAGGAAATTCTTCTGAATCGCATATGTCAGACTCAAATAACGATACCCCACACACTGAACGTTTAGTGGCAGATTTACCGGGTGGCATTGGCAGCTGGAGCGATTATAGCACTTACTTATCCCTTAAGAAAGAACTACATTTTGATGACGAACAAGAGGCATTTTCGGAAAATCCTAAATCACTAAAAGATAGCAGTTCCCATCCCAACCCTGATTCATTCGATTCATTCACACTTCCAATCAACCCCTCTCCAGATCCCAACATAAATTTAGGTCAAAAGTCCAGCGGTTCTATAGTGATGCAGAATATCCTAGGAGAAATGGAGACACATGACGTGAAGATCCAAGAGAATGAAATGCCTTTGGCAATGAAGGTGCGAGTTGTCATGTGGGCGAAAATTAATATAGTGTATATATTCTGTTTATATACGTATTTAAGACGTATATCAACATAAAAAATATTACACAAATATTTTGCAATTTTTTTAACTGTGTCATTTTTTAAATATCGCTCCAAACCGAAATACGATAAAGATAATTTTCAAACTATAGATTTATTATTTTATTTGTTTATTTATTTATTTACTCGATAAAATTATAAGTAGTTAATGTTTGTATAATGTCAAGATAGTTTATCGTAATTCGTATCGTAACTATAATTGTATTGTGTTTGTATTTCTTTTTACATCTATATGGTGTTTGCTATTTTTAGTTTTCTCTTACAAATCTATCTAATTAATATGGATGTTGGATACCGTCTTATTTTAAAAATCGTATTATTCAATGTAGTATGTAACAAACAAAATTGAATATGTTAATATAATAGATTATATTTAATAATTTATTTGGTTCCAATATCCTCTAAACTTTCTTGTATAGTGTGGCCAAAATTTTTAATAATAACAAATTCTTGAAAATCGTGTAATAATTCAAACATATTTTTCTACACATTTTTTTGCATGTTTTTTGTATCAATTATTAGCTATGAATACAATAAATATGTATTACTTGATGAAATTTTTATTATTATGCATTTGTGAATGTCATTAAAAGTTCCATTGAGTACAGTCATACATGATTTCCTATCATTTTTAATACTTATCCAAAAAGATTAACGATATAAAAATTTTAGGTACCTTATGCAGCTGTATTCTGAATCAATGTACACCAGACTAGCATTGATAAAGTGTACTTCTTTTTACTAATATATAATATAATATACATCATGCATTATTTTGATACTAGTCACTTTTTTATAAATCCGAATTTTAATCTACTAACCTTGTATAAATATCAAAATTAATTAGAGGACGAATATTGAAACAATTCTGCAATTAGTTAATTTTGATACACATTAGGAAATGTATATTTCGAATGTATATATATTATAAAATATTTATTATTAAATTATGTATAACTTCATTTTCAGTTCGATAATAATTCCTTAAGCGTGTGATTTTCTGAAAAATGTTTTGTGTTTATGCATTATTTGCACGACTTTAACACATGAAATTACAAAATATATAAACTAAATATCTTTTCTTTATTTTTATAGGAAAAAATGAAACACAACATCGATGACTTACAATTAGTTCTCACCCAACTTGAAGGAGCTTTCAGAACTCTCCCACGGGACAACTTACAGTCAATGATAAGCGTCCTTTCGGTAAAGTTATTATTCATATAGTGACATATAATTAACTGTACAAACATTATTTAAAGAATATAATACTTTATAAGATTAACATTGAAAAGAACATATAAATGTTAACAGTACATATAATTTAATTAATAATTACTTTTTTTACAGACTATACTAGCTGATTTACGATATTATAAGCAAGAAGCAGGGCGAATTGATAATGAAATAAATCAAATGCCCCAAGATATTGAAACCAAGATGCTTCAGAACTCGATCAATGAAATTCGAAAGAATCTTACAGATCTTTTATCTCAAGTAGAACAAGGTCAATCAACTCTTGAGCAGGCACGAGAAACGCAGGAAAAAAGAAAACAAGAAATCAGAGCCTACAAACAATGTCTTGAAGAAACTGAAGCATGGATCAGACACGTCACTTTTACAATTAATAATCAAAGCACCGTTATTAATTATCAGGTCTATTAAACTTTTCATTAGTAATAGATATGCCTACCTATGCATGGATAAATATAAATAATATTTAACTCTCGAGTCTGGATAAATAAATAACTAAAACATCAATTTCATGGACATATTATGGTTACTTTTTAAAATAACGAGATATAATATATAAAATATATCCTGCTAGAAACAAATTACAATTGTTTTTTAAAATCTTAATAATTGAATCACTAATAATATACAAACACGAAATACGTTTAATTATCATGGATGAAACGAATTTTCTGATATTATCTTACAGTTGTACAAGTTAAAAAATAGTGAGCTACTTACAAGCAGCTTATGATTATTATAAGGTAGTTTATTCGAAAAATAAATTTTCTTACGATCATCTAAAAGAAGAATGAACAAATTTTCCGACCTCCTTTTAAACACACACAATGATGAACCCGTTTCATCGTAACCGATAAACTAGACCCCCTATATAAGTCGATCATTTTATATTACACAAATCATTTTATAATAAAAATTGAGAGAATCTTGTCTGACAATATTATTGATGAATTATAAACGATTTTAATATAAAATTATAAAAGCCTACAACTAATAAGTTATATCTCCTGAATAATTATATTTTTTTAATTATTAGGCTTTACAAGAAGAAATATCGTTTCGCCTACAGCGATTAACAGAACTGGAATCAATGGAAGAAGTTCGTGACCTAGCAACAAAACTAAAAGAAGGTCTACAAAATATAGCAAATCGTCTCTCAGCAAAGCAGCAGGTATCCGTCTTACATCAGAACTTGGAACCCTATGCTCTTACCACAACTTTTTATGCAACGGTGATGGGTCTTGCTTAAATATAAAACAATACACAAATTTTCCTTGACTCTCGAAAACTTGTCTGAACAAGTGACTTCGAAGAGTAAATTTTGGCTGTGTAATTGGCTAGCACGTACAACCATTCATTCTAAAAAAAAATCATCAATATTGATAGTTCATCAAAACCTTCATCAGATTTGTTTGAAATAACTTCTCTTTGTTATTGGTTGATCAAATCCGATCGGACGAGTAACGATATATGTAAATGAGGGATAGTTTATAAACTATGTATCAGAAAAAAATTTTAGAGTGAAAATTATATTTATAAGGGTAAATATTATCGGTTTGAAAAAGTATTGAATACATCATAGCTAATGAATAACCTATCCCTCATTTACATATATCGTTACTCGTCCGATCAGATTTTACCAAACAATAACAACAATTATTTTCCAACAACTTTTCGCTGTAAGGAACTACCTT
This sequence comes from Torymus auratus, assembly GCA_900474315.1. Lineage (NCBI taxonomy): Eukaryota > Metazoa > Arthropoda > Insecta > Hymenoptera > Torymidae > Torymus > Torymus auratus. Next base: position 339 of record UXGD01003320.1, on the reverse strand, counting down.
AACGCAGCTTTTTATGAGAAAATATAAACTGTATTTTTTTAATGCTTCAAATTTCTAATAGTATTATAAAATAACTTGAAATATTTTCAATAAAAGTGAATATCTATTATACAGTTGTTAATATTCTCATACTTAACAAATTTGTTTAAGATGATTATTTATATTAGAAAATGACGTTTTAACTATTCCTTTTAATTTTGAAATATAGGTAAAAAGATAATATAAATGTGTAAATGAATGAAGTTTATTTAATGAAAAATAAAAATACTTTCTTCAATCATATAATTAATAAATAATGTTATTCTTCACAATATTAGTCCTTTATATATATATATATAT
>UXGD01003319.1:0-20976 GCA_900474315.1 Torymus auratus | reverse complement strand
GATTAGGTTAAAAGCTTATACTTTAAAAGTCAGATAACTGTTGAAAAATAACTAGTAAAAAAGATATTTTTCTTATCAATTTAGTAATTTCGAAATGTCTATCTAAAATAACAGAAACGAAATAACAATATTTTTGTTGTCTTAATATAGTTTCTTTAATAATATATATAAAATTTTCTATTACAATATGCACATAGATCAAATCTTAAATTTGATTGTTTTGGAAAGTTTTGTTTGGGATATGATGGCGGTGAAAAGGTATATAGGTGGCTTACTTTCTTCCTCGGAGAGATCCTCGCCGAGGCACTGGAGCACAGCACGCAGATCCGAAGCTGTGATGTAGCCGCGGTTGCGCTTGTCGAACACCTGAAACATTCGTCAGTGGAGTGTTATTATGTAAAATATTTGGATTGACATAAGTATACAATTAATTATTTGGTATGAAGGTTTGTTATGGTGAAATAATAATTATAGGGGTCATTAAGCTCGATATAACTCTTGCTATTTTGTATATTTCAACTAAAATATTGTTTAATATTGCGCGTAATAAGGTTTATTTCAAACTATCTGTTTTGCAGTTTAGTTTCCATGTATAACTTCGCGCAGCACAAAATTACCGCAAAATGTTCGAAAACACGTATGCTAAAGTTCATTAATTTTCAAAATAATGTAAGGCTTTTCGAAAATAAACTGCTTCACATGCTAATGCGCTGCTCGGTATGTAATATGCAAATTAACTTTCGCCTCGCAATTCACACCAAAGGCATGGACGCGAGCGCATAAATTTTCGCGTAATGTTTATACCGCTCCGCCATCGGTTAAGCCCTTTTAATAGCTCCATTTTCAATCATTAAACGGTTCGCCTATCCTCTCTCTCACGCGGAAATAAATAATTCTAACGAAATCATTCGCCGAGTAATTTTATTTATCGTCGCTGACTCGTAAATTTTCACAAACGCTCGCCTCTCCCATCGTCTGACAAAAAAATTCGGATTATTCATAAACTTTATACGTACCGGAAGATCCGTAAAAAAAAAAAAAAAAAAAATATGATTTGTATTTTTCATCTCGAGCGACAGTTCGAGCGTGACGGAAACGAGGACAAAAAAAGAATTGATAGAAATATAAAAACTCATTAAGTGTGCATGAGAATCCTGTTTGCGTGCAAAGTTGCGTTTGTACGAGTGTAAGGGTAGAAAGGAACGGGGAAGTGCAAACTCGTTCATCTTACTAAAACGATTAGAGTGGAATAGCGGCGGCGCGTGGCGAGATCCGACTCGCATAACAATTGCGATCGCCCCGACCTCTCCCTTGGCTCCTGGGCCCCCGTCCCTCAGTCTCATCTAACTTTCCTTTAACGCAATTTTACGCGAAACAAATGAAAACCATTTGCAGCCATCTTATAAAGGCGCGGGTCCTGTAAAATGTTGGAATAATGAATACATTTCTTATTCAGGATGCCCTGATCCCTTGAGCTCTCTGGCTAGATAGAATGTTACATTTTCTATAGATTCTCTTCGCTAGATTACAATCTATATGCTTTCGTATGAGAATATAGAAGTCGATGAAATATATGATAAATTTTGAAAGGGTATAATTTTTCTTAAATGTTATATGGATAAAAAGAGAGGATTTATTATCAGACAGATCAAATTATTTTAATAGAAAAAGCATGCGAAATTATTTATTTGATCGAACATAAAAATTCAACTAAATCGATAAAAAAAAATTACTGCATTTTCCGAATAATTCGGGAACCGAGTGAGATAGCAACGAGAAAAAATATTTCCCACCATTTTCCCGATAATTATTTTCCTCAGCGAATATTAAGCTACGTTAGCTATTGCAGTAATGTGATTCTTCTACATTCTAGAATATGGATACATTGAAATTTTCGAATAATAGATTCCCCGTACCATCCGTTTTGTATAATTGAATCCACAAATTTACCCCCTTGTTACCTTAACAATATGCTGCATAATGATGATATAATATACGTCATTATAACGCAGTACAACGCAATAAATAACATACCGCCTACGTGATATCCCCCTCCCTTATCCCCTGAGAGAACAATGACAACTAAAACAAAAGGAGAATACCTAAATAATGGGTGAAAAACATTATTATAGATGCGCGGGCATGGAGGTAATTAAGAATTATGACGTATTATGATTGTACTAGCGTTGCAGTCGTTGTGCAGGTTACCTCGCGTATGAAATTCAAATGAAGAATATGCTACATTGTATTAGAGTTCATTAAATGTACACACTTTAGAGTGAAAAAATAGCATTCGTCTATACAGGGAAAAAAAAATCATCAAAGTACCCAGCAATCAATGCAAAACTGCCGGTACAACATCGCCCTCCTCGCAATAAAAGCGTAACTTACCCCTCGAGTCTCATCGAGGCCAATCACCACACTACCCAAAAATCCCTTCACTCGAAATCGAATCCTACCATCCCGACTCACCATACATCCGCATTCGTTAATCGCTACATATACGAGCGCGCGTGAAATTCCCGAGCATCAGGCAGCTGCGTCCGCTAACGAGCTTCCCGTGCGCCGATTATTAACGTCGGCCCGAAATGCGCGACTCTCCGCCGCGAGGGAATCAATTGGCCTTGGGAAATGCGGAAGCAGGATTGATGGGTATAGCTGGCTGGCAGCGGCTCGTCGCGGTTTGCTCGCCGGACGAATTGATCGCGCGATCGGCCCGAGAGAGAGAGCGACGACGTAGCATCCGTCATTGCACGGCAATTTCACGGCCCCGTAAACGTCTTCCGGCCGCGCGTACTTACCCCTCCGGACTATTAAAGCTAGAGGCTTCCTTCGAGGCTTGATTACGAGGCCGTCGCTCTAAGGGGCTTCTTCCCTTCTGTCCTACTGGCTCTTTATGATGCGTGTGGGTTATATATATACGTGGCTCATTTTCTTCCTGCGCACTCAGCGCTCGCGTGCTTTTTAAGGGCTTTGAGAGGTGCTGAGAATTCTTCGAGAGGAATAAGGAGGGTTGAGGGCTGCGCTCTAACGATTTAAGTAATTGAAATCTCGTAAGGCAGAGGGGGAATGTGTACGAGGGAGGAGGAGGAGGAGGATGCAAGCTGGGGTTTCAAAAGGAGTAATGAAAGGGGAATAAAGTTGTTTACCTCGCGCGACGTCGCTGTAGGAATAAGTCTTTTTGATTTAATCTCTTCGTCGATGCGGTTGCACGCGGTCTGGCTAAAGAGGTATGGGTTTAGCGTTCATTTATATGTATACGATTGAAATTGATTTGGTTATTTGAAGTCGTGGTAAATTTCGTATTTTTTTTTAGTTAAGATTTTAATTTTGCTAAATTGCTCAATCGGTGAATTAGCATGTGTTGGGTGTTCGGTACTTGAGTATACCGTAATTATGATTGATAATATTACGAACGTAATTGTGGCATTTGCGAATGAAGTATCAACATCAGCTGCTCTAACACACCATATTTTTCGGAACGTGACAATAACCTTCGAATACTAAAATGAACATTACGTCTAGATCCTAGTTTTATTGACGTGATTTATTTGCTGTTACGCATTTGAGCATGTTTTGTTATTTTAAAATTCCTATATGTGCAGTTCGGAAGCATCAAAGACTTAATATCCGCATCCTCTTAAAGATTTTACTACCTGTTCTCCCCGAAGGATTTTTATGGAAAATTTATATTTTCTTTTTGTAAAGTTAAAATAAAGTGATATAAAATGCAACTAGAATTATGAAATTTTCCGTCTGTTTGATAGTAATTCGAGGTTCAGATTTTATACGTATTCAAAGTTATGTATGCTTAATACTGGCTTGTGTCTCGCGCTCTTTAAGCTTAATTTATGTAGATAGACATTCTCCGTTGGAATAGGTTTATCTTCCGGCGCAAGTGGCCGTACTATACCACGAGGCACCTTCCCCGTGACATAAATCGCGTTACAATTAGATCAGAATTTATTATAAACTAGTAGCCATTTGTAAGAAATTTATCTCGAAACAATTACACAGTTAGGGTGGGGATAGATTTTTAGAAAATATTAATGCCGAAAGCTAAAAATACCGAATATATTATACCGATAGCTAAGTTTGCCGAAAAGTTACAATTGCAGAATCTAATTTTTGCAGAAACACTAAAAAACCAAATGTAAAATAACCGAAAAACAGTTTTACAAAACGAGTGAAAAACCGAAAGCTAAAATTGCCGAAAATTATGATGTATCAATATTTATCTATCCCCACCCACACAGTTATTTTCAAAAGATTTTATTTCTGTTATGAATAAAAACTGTTTACATTATTGCAGTGAATAAGAAAGTTTACTTGAATTTGCGGAAGCATTATTACAAATAAAAATGAAGTTGCCGCAGGAAAAAAGTAATAAGAAAGTCAGTACGAATTCAGGGCATGAATATTAAAATTGAAGTAGTCCCAGTGTAACTTTAATCTAAAATTAAACGAGAAATCGTCGGCGAGAGCGCGTGTCAACCCAGAATCACGACACATTTTATTATCGCAACCAAACCAGCCAACCTCACACTGTTGTAACGCATTTCAACCTCATTCCCCCGCGTCCCGCAACCCAAGTGCACTCAGAGAAACATCTTGACGTAAACTCGATAAGAAAAAAAATCCTGCAAGAGTAAATTTTAGAGTATCTCCTCGACTCTTTCTCACTCTTCTCCCCATAAGTGCAAAACTTCCGAAAACGCCGGCGAGAGAGAGAGACGACCCGGAAGCGGAAATCGCGTCCGAAAAGGTGAGCGCGTGATGGACGAGAAATGGAAGTGGAGTCTTTTTTTTCTATCTCTCTCTCCCTCTCCCTCTGAGAGGGAACCGGGCAAAAGGTGAAACGAAGAGGAGAGGGAGGAAATGGAAAGTTGAAAAATCGTATATCCGTCCGGCGATCGGGCGCTTCTTCTCTGAGAGCGGAACGATGCCAAATCAGTCCATATCGAAAGATCGATTGGCAAATGATATTGGGGGGAAGAGGGAGAATTGCCGTAGGCCTTTACGGACAGCGGAGAAAGCCGAGATTGTTAGCCGCCATCGGAGAGATTTGTGATGATCTTTTTTTCACGCGGTTCAAAGGCATTTTAATTTCTTATTTGAATGGAAAGTGCGGTTAGGAGATAGCAGTGGAGTTATGCAATTTCACTTGATAATTAAAATCATCAATTAACTTCATATAAATTACAATGATATTTGAATAAAAAATTGAAGCGTTCATGCGATATTTAAAATGGCTATAGAAAAAATTCATTTCGTGAATAAAATTCTCATCGAGCAGCGGCAGAGAATCGTCAATCAAGCAAACTTTAAGCGCAACTAGACCCACAATCAGTTCCGCCAAAGAGACCACGTGGCGCCCCCTAATCCCCGCGAAAGTATGTACACACGAAGCGCGAACTCCATCTCTCCGCACATACATCAACGTGTACGCGCATACACGTATGTGTACGCAGAGCATCAGCAACTCGATTGCCCGCTGGCTGGACGGCGGCAGGGCGCGCAATCCCCGCGCCCATTATTTCGATAATTGGCAGCGTCTACGCGGGAGGAAATCAATCGGGAATATACGCAAGCTCGTTCGGCTCTGCGGTCACTCTCACCGTCGGTAGGCTGTAGCCGGTGCAACGTCATCGCGAGCGCGCGCGCAAATTTTCGAATTAGAATTGCAATTGTGCCACGCGAGTATATAGGTGAGTATATATGTATATATATATGGATACACGGTGCTCTAGTTTTTATCGTGTAGAGAGAGGATCAATGCGGTGAAGTGTGTGGCGTGTGAATAGTGGTTTTTAATCGGGAGTTTCGGAAGGCCGTTATTGGATTTATCCAAGTTACGAAGCTTTGGGGTATCGTGGTTTTCGCGGAGTATGTAATAATACGGATCGGCTGATCGTGGTGAGGAATAAGGGTAATGGATTCTGTTGGCGTGTAGAAAATTGAGAGAATAAACATCGGTTAGACTTGGATAAAGGAAGTGGGATGAGATTTTGCAAAATATTGTAAATATGAAGTTACAAAATATAGAAGTTTTTTCCTAGTAGAATAAACGAGACAGTTGTTTTTAAAGTTTTTTATTCGTTAGCGCTGCAGTTTGTATCGATAAAGTTTGTAAATGAAAACGGTATTTGTAGTCGCATTTGCATGCTAAGATGGCTTTATGTAGAGGAAGGGTCAAGCGAGTAGCGCGATACGCAGAAAATGAAATTATTTGAAATGTAGCAGAGATAAATTAAATCTACTCGCAATTCATTTTTATTTCATCTCAACACCGATCACGCGTATAACTTGATTTATTTTGTACTCGCAAGACCTTATCCGGGCGCTTCTATATTATGCGCGCTCGTACTTTATCGCGGAAAAACATGTTACTCGTATAATTACAAGCAACGCTGAAAGTGTAACGAGTCGCCGGGGCAGGTAGGTGTATACACAGGGAGCATTTATAGTCGAGTTACGCGATAAGAATCGTAATCCGGCGGGGCGTGAGAGGAAAAATTTATCGACGCGACGCGCGACTCGATATCCTCGACGTTTTACCTTTATCGTCCTTTAGCGGCTCACGTATATAAGGGAAGAGGTAAAATGATTAATCGATCCGCGCTTCGTCGCGTCGTCTCTCGCTTGATGTTCAATTATCTTCCGGTCAAATTGCCGTCGATGACTCTCGTGGGTTCGCGCGTAACCTTTAGGTATTACGGGGCTTTCGCGTGTTTCATTTTTGCGGAGTTTGCTCGAAAGATTTAGGGGGAGAAGAAGAAGTGTTTCGCGTCTTTGTTCTCGTGGTCGTTGGTAAGTGTGTGGTTGTCGGGGGAAAATGGGAGGCGGGATCAGACGGAGGTGTTTGGGATTTGTGGTATTGAAGAGATTTGTCCCTTTTTGCGGTCATTTTATTCAGTGATCCATTCGGGAAAAGGGGCTTGTGTATGGAAACGGAAGGTTTTATTTTCCTCATATACAGCTCTCGTTTGTGCACATCAATATTTACAACGGTTGATTAAACAAATTAACAAATCAAATTGTCAAAACGTCGGTGTTCACAATTTTTCGAAAAAATCGTATCAAATCAAAATTTATTCCAATCAATTGTAAAACAAATCTAAGCTAGGGATACACAAGAGAAAGACAATACAATATTTTTGTAATTATTGTCTCGCTCTTGTGAAGTCTTGAAAATTTCTCTTTTGTCTTGGTCTCGTCAGTCAATATGAAAAGTATTCGTTGGGTATGGGAGCCAGAACGTCCCATCTCGACTCAACTTAACGTCAACACACGAAGCGCTCGGCCAGAGTCTAGTTCGCGCGCTGTCGCTAGGCGGCGTACCCCCTCACTGTAGCCTCACGTACCTAAGTAATCTGGCCCGAGGGGATATAAGAGCGTGTCACGGACAACCCCGCAGGTCTTTATCACTCGCACTTCTCGTTAGTAGATGGTCACCAGCAAATACCGAAGTTTGTTGACTTAATCAAAGCGCCTTTGTGTGAGAATTAAATAATTGTTTTTATTTAATTAGTTATTATGATTATTTCGACAAATTATTACGATTAGAAAATCTCAAGTTATTTTCAAGACAAGACAAGATTCTTTACATTCTTGACCCCGCAATCTTGATATTGTATCGAAAACTGTATATATATAATCTTGCACAGCCCTACGCATCCGATGCATTCGCGTCTCCAACGGGTCTCTTGCATTCGTCGCAGAGCTCGTGGCCGCGCAAGCCCATCGAGTAATTAAAGTAAACTGTAATTATAGAATTCGTGCATCGTCGAGCTCGCCTCGGAATGCCGCGGACGTGTCGCGATTGCTGAAACGGATCGGTTAGCTGCGAACGAAAAATTGCTCGTTCGCTCTGGTTTGCTCATACGTAGGTATATAGGATTTCGGCGATGTGGATATCGATATTCGTAGATTAATTGCAGGGATAAAGTTAGACGATTTTTAGTCGTACGGAGTTCGTAGTTGTGGAATCTCGCTACTGCCGTAGAATATTCGGTGTTGGAGTAAAAGGTATTGAATGTTTTTTGTAAAAAAGGGGTTTAAGGTTACTCTGGTAGAAATTTATCCATTTGAATGAAGGAATTATAGGAGAACTGACTAGTTTAGCTGCAACAATGAAGCGACTTTTCCTAATCCAATAAATCGGAGATAGAGCAGTCCTGCGATTTCGTGTTAAATTTTCTCATTGATTTGATTTTATAATTGAAAGCATTCAATTGCAATGGACAGCTATTAAGATCAAAATGAGAAATATGAAAAATAGAAAATCATTTTTATTAAATTATTTATGGTTTAATCTGGTTCAATTTGATTGACACTCATTACTAATAGAATAAGTAAATTGCAGTAATGTCTTTAACAACAGAACTGATTACCCGGTTCTATTACAAACTTTAAAATATTTATACTCTTAGTTACTACGACTACAACGTAAGCTTTCATATAACTATTTCCTAATGAGAATGCAATATCTTGCAGTATAATTTCCCAAATGACAATCTAATATTTGTTTTGCGTCGTTTCCTTCCGGAAGGAGCTTAGAAGCTAGGAACTCTACCATATTCGTAATGTTTGTGCACCGTAATCAGACGCGTATATAGAGCAAATATCGTTGATAATTCTACATCATTACGCTAATAACCACAGTGTGCAAACATTGTATTTGCTTTCTCTAGAGAAAATTCAGAAAATTCAAATATTCCATATCACGATTAAAAATTCCAAATCAAATATGATATAAAATTATATACTATACTATGCTTTAACCTTAAAGCAATCGACTACTTTAATCTAACCCAACCTACCCCGAAAACTTTTTCAGCTCCCGCGCCTCAATTAAACTTCGTGACCGCGACACCGAGCAGCGGCCGCCGGAAAATAGACGACTCGCAACGCAGTAATTTTCCGAAAATAGACAGACCATTACGAACTACTTTCATATCGCGTTTGCTCGAACCATATATATATAAACACCGCATCGTCGCGTATAAATCAGCCCACGCGATCGGGCGCGGAATAAATTTTGCTTCCGAAAAGTATACGTGTAGCCACCAGCCGCGTATGCGTTCTCCCGCATCCGAGAGACAGAGAGTTTTAACCGCATGGCCACGCGCGAGATAACTTCGCTTCCCCGCGTGCCGCAGTGACGTATGCGCGGGCGCGTAAACGGCTCGATACACACCGCGTGTGTGTCGGAAAAACATATAGGGGTACACAAAGAGAGCCGAGAGAAAGAGATAGCCCACCTCCGCGCACCGATTTACCAACCTTTTCTTTTTCCTGCCCAATTCTCACGGCTATTTCCTCGTTTCACCCTCCCCTGCGCGTCGCTTTTATTTATATTTCTTTTTTTTTTCTTCTTTTTTTCGACGTCGCGCGGATGCGAACCATAGTTTGCCTCTTTCTCCGCAGCGCGCACAGGATACGCTCATTTGTCGTGGTTTTTCGCCTTTAATAAGCTCTCGGCCTCGCGCGCACAAATTTTTCCTTCTTTTTATTTCTTTTCATCCGCTTTGCCCTTTTTTTTGCCCCGCTGACATCTTTAGCGCGTTACCGCCGTTCTCATTTGTGCCTCTTTGTTTTCGCGCTACCCCGAGCGCGCCGCAATTTTTTTTTCTCTCCCTACTTTTGAGGAAGGAGAGAACGTTGCGACGGAACATTAACGTGTATACGTGTGTGTGCGTCTACGCTGATGCTAAAGTGCTGTCCCGGCGGGGGAAAACAGGAGCGGAAGGTAAGTCGACGGAAATTTGCTTATAATGTATTATATGTATGATAATGTTGGCTGTTATGGCGGAATATGTCTTGAAAATAGATACGCTGGATTGATTACGACTTTTTCTTTTTAATTTATGCATCTACTTTCAGTCATACGACGGTTTTATATAGAATCGTAAAAATACCGTATAATATAGTCGGATCTTGCATGTGCGTTAATTATAAGCGTGTTGAAATTTTATGGTACTTTAACGATCCCCAATTTCTCATCGCGCTCGATGTATCGAAAATGTTGGAATAAAAAATAATGCTCTCATCGATGAGTACAGCGCGGCCTATATGCAGCTCATTATCGCCACATACACGTTATATGGCATACGTATATACATTTTATGGCACCCTGACTCCACAGTCATCTCTGTCCTCTCTCGTCATTAAAAATTCATCCGATGACCCGATCGCCTCTTCTTTTCATCATTTTCGCAATCAACCCTTAACCCTAAAACAGCTCGACCGCTCGACCCTCCTCGTCCATCGATCCCAGCATGACTACGAAATATCTTGTTCGCGTATATCTTTCGCTCATCTGTTCTCTCTCCCCTTTGCTTGTGAGCGGCCCTTTGTTTCCGGTGTGTCACACTTTTACTTTGGAATCCCTCGCTCTATATACAACTGTGCGCTGCTCATCCGCATCCACTTCACTCTGGATTTTTTTCTCCATTCTCTCTCACTCTCTCGTTCTCAGTGCGGATGGCCAACTCTCGCGGAGATTAAAATATCGACTCTCGGTAAATAGAATGCATTCCCTCTCTCTCTCTCTTCCGTTTGCTACTCCCCGTCGCGCTAAACTCTTTAGTGTTCGGCGAAGCCGGACGCCTTTCGTACGGTTGCTGCTGCTGACTGGTGTACGGGGGAGGGATAAAACCGCAGCCATTCTTCTTCGTGCGGCGCGCTTTTCTTGCGCACCGGTGCCGCGAGTTCTTCCCTCCTGTGCCGGAAGAGCGACTCCTGCCGATGATACGGGAAGAGAGGAATGGGGGGGGGGAGATGCACTTTAATTTTTTTTACTTTAAGGGGACGAAGAGAAAAGTGCGAAACGTTGCAAGACAAATGTTGCAGGATTTTGCGCGCTTCGAACGGTGGGAGGGAGAGCACGACGGAGACGAATTTTTATCGGTATAGAGGATTTCGTGGAGAATTATGTGCTTGGTGTAGACGCTTTTACACATTTTTTGATTCGTTTGTAAGTGTACAATATATTTTTTAATAAAAAAAATAATTTAAAAAATTTATAAATTCGGAAAAAAAGAAATAAAAGTTTGTGGTCTTGAATTTCATTTTCGAAATGTTACCTATGTGAGATCTTCCTATAAACTAAACGATCGACGTCTCAAATATAAATTATTTTTAACAAGTTTCAAAAATAGCACAAAAGATGTCTAAGCGTTAGACAATTTAACTGTATCTTTCCCCATTTTAGTGTTAGAGTACATGAGAGATTTACTAATCTGGTATTATGAATATTGTAACATATAAGCTAGAGGCAGGTACTGTTGTAATTCTTGCATCAGCGTTCACAAATCGAATTTTTATTTACTAGTCAACTGCTCAAACAAAAAACCTTAGTTTACTATCGGTTTAATATAAGCTTGAATTTCTTTATAATATACATTACGTGAATAACACAAATTGGCAACAATTTTAATTTTTACAGTGCCAATAAAGCATGCTCGAATTTGCGATTCTGTTTGGAGCGAAATCGCAAAACACTAAAAGAAAATAATATTATTAGGTATAAATTTAGAGTGTTGATTATCTTAAGAGGCATTTTAATGAAATATCCACTTAACTTCACTTAAAGCGAGCCTGATGCGCTCGCGATATATAAAGTAACTTTATGGAATTATTATTAATTGAAGCGCATGAACGCACTCTCAACTTTATGAACCAAATCATTACCATCTCGATCGAACCAAGAAATCATAAAAAAAAACTCATAGTTGATATAATACTCCTCATTTCTCCTTTTAACATAAATAAAATTTCTACAAAACAAAAATCGCCTCGTTACGCGCTCAAAACAGGTTAAATCCGTTTCCACAAAACCTCAACAGCGCTATCGCAAAAATAAAAGAAAAAACCCTCTCGCACAGCGCGCAGACACGACGCATCAAGGCGGCACCTTTAAAGTCCGCGAAAAAATGCGAACACCTCTTCTCTGCCGGCATTACGCTTCCTGCTTTTTTCGCGCGCGCGTCGCCCGCGGCTTTATACTCCCGCTCGCACATAGATGTTCGCTGCGAAATAAAATGCTCGCTTGGTTTTTGCTTTACCCCGTTGATTGCCTCCTTTTACCCCGCACTTGCCACGTTACGACGCGCGTTTCTCCTTTTCGTTTTCCCGTAGACCGAGCGTGGTATACGTATTTCTCACTCTCGTTGTAATAATTAGGCCGCAAATATTGATTTTAACGAGCAAGTAAAATTAGCTACGGCCGAGAGTCTATTGGCAAAGAGAGAGAGGAGAGGACTGTATAGCAGTTGTGTGTGGATGTCCTTAAAGAGGCGCGGTTATTGTCTCGCCTGGTGCGGGGAGGTGAGCCCGTTTTATCCGGCGGATGAATTTTTAAGCCTCCCGCGGGGCGAGACAATGTAACCGTTGACCTTTTGCATTTTTACTCGGGGTAGGAGGATAATAGAGAGATAAATTGTTCTAATTTTTTCCGTGTATAAAGGGTTTTTAGAAATATTATAGAATATATTATTCTAAGCTTATAATTTATGATGAAACATTTGACGACGTTAATTTATGTACCTATACTATATGATACAAAAAGTTTTATTTCGGTCTAGAGAAAGTCTAAAACAGTAAATAAATTTTATCGAAACCACATACATCGGGGAGCCGAAATTTTTCACCTTTACATTTACAATCACTGGCCCGGAAAGGCCAAGAAATATACATTTTCGTCGCGCGTGAAAGCCGCGAATAATGTGCGCCTCCATCGCGTTGAATTGCTCGAGGGTATAGGGACGATAAAGTGAAACTTGATTTATCAAGAATATTTATCAGGATACCTGTACAGATCTTACGTGAATAATACTACTTATACGTACAAATTACTCTTGAATTTAAAATCCGTGAGAATTTCGTATTACACGTTGAGATTTATTATTTGAATATAGTACTCGGTACGCATTTTCTCGAAAATTAAATCTGTTCGCAGAAAAAGCTCAGTCGTCATTCCCTCTCGATATAATAACGGTTTAACTGGGAAAGCATTTTCCCGGCCAACTCAAAGTCAAACTTCAGCGCTGCGCTGTCGTACGAAAAACTCTCACCCCCGTTCTCCTCCAACTTGAATCACTTGAAAATTCCTGCTTTAACATTCTAGTCATCCGGCGAATCGACGTTTCTTCCTTTCCCTCGCACGTTGAATTTCCCACCAACTGCGTACGCGCTGCACCTACGCGCGTTCCATTAAAGACGCGTTATTGCTTTTGCGAAAATTTCTTCTCTCCCTCGCACGTGTGATGATCGATGAAATATCGCTCTCTTATATGCGGCGCAACGATTTCTGAGAATCGCGCCGTACTCGATGCAGAGCCGAAGAAGCGAGGGAAATTCCCGCAGAAATGCATCGTAATGAAACGGGAAGTGGCTACACTCTAGGGAGAAAGGGGGAGGGAGAAAAACGAAGAGGCCGGACGAGAAAGCGACGTCTGGGACGGAAAAATGGAGAGATAGAGAGAAAAAGGGTGTGTAGGCCGCAGTCATTAGGCGCCATTGTGAGCGCTAACGGTCTGACGTGCAAGCGCGCGTGGTGCCTTCTTCAAGGCGCAAAGACAGACAGACTGACTGTATCTTATAGGTATACTTATATACGTTATATTGGGATTTCGGACGCGCGCGCAAACGGATATAGGTGTTGCGTGACGAGATGCATGAGTGCTTCATTTATGTCTTTGAAGTTGCACTTGCGCACGGGAGAGAGGCTTTGGTACAAGTTCTTTTGCGGCAGATGCGTTTTTTTTACACAGGGAGAGAAATTGGTGGATTGATAGCAAAGTTTCGAGCAAGCAAAGAGGGAACGTAAAAGTCTGAGTTTCTGAGTCTTTGAGAAGATTTTTTTTTTTACTACCCGTCTGGTGTAAGTTCGTGAAAATTTTTAGGATTTTTCAAAACAAAGTTTTATATTCGCTCGCAACTCCAATTAATCTCTCAGTTACAATTGAAAATGATTGATTCATATGTATATGAAAAATATATATATTTCGTTCTTGCTAAACCAATTTAAAAAATGTTTATAAATGAAAAAATTTGTTTTTCATTTACATTTTATTCTTCAAAACATCAATATAAAAAATGTTATCGTATATGGCGAATATTATTTCAACAAAATAAATTGTTAAATCATGAAATATTAATACTAAAATAACGATTCTTCGTAAAATACAAACGATATATATGGTATCATATATGAAAGCTTTCAAATGTAAATTTTTCTCTTTGACCCCGTCAAAATTATCAGCCGCATAAGCTTATATTCCTCCGAATATTTTTAAAACGATTCTCTCTCTCTCCTTCTTTCACCCTATATAATCCTCTCGACTTCCGAACGCCGCAGATATCTATATAATACACGCATAAAGTCCGTCACTTTATTAGAATATCATAATAGAAGCTCGCGCGCTGTGCTCTCTCTTTCCACCTACACGCGTCGTATATATATCGACGACGGCTTCATATCGCTCCCGGCTTTTCATCGGAATATCGCTCGGCTATCTCTCCCCCTTCACCTCTCTCACACTTCGGCGAAAGTCAAACCGCATTATTTCAGATTAAAATTCTGAATTCTAACACTTTCGCCGGCGCGCGCAGTACTTTGCATATTCCGAAATCAGTCGCGCCCCTGCATACACGTTATATCGGCCGCGCACTCCGTCGAGAGAATCGTCGCGTCTGTCGCTCCGCGATGCGGGGGTGAGAAAATATTCAGCGGAAGAATTGCGCCGGGTGAATATGAAGAGCCGCGGGAGAACGAACGAGACAAAGGGGAAAAAGAGAAAACGCGCGAGCAAAGAGGGAAATAAAAAGATAGGGGTGGACTATCCGACGATGATGATGTAAATCAGTTTTTACCCCGAGTGTTTATACGTTTTGCGCTGTATATCTCGGACGGCCGGCGAAATTGGATTTCGCGGGAGCTGAGCGTCGTCTCCTCGCGGAACCGGCGACTCGACGAAATGACCAGCGCCACGCGCGCGCGGTCGATAATTCAAGCGCTCCCACCCCGCGTAAATATTGGACGCAAATGAACCGTCAGCTTCGGGTTTTCTCTTCTTTTTTTTTGTAGCTGAGGGTTCCGATATTTTCGTTTTATGAGCCGAATAATATAGAGATCGCTTCGTCTATGCGCGGGTCATTACCGCGGTCATCGATTTCCTTTTGATTAGTATAGGATACGAGAGCGCGCGTCCCGAAGTGGAGAGCCGAGTGTCATTAACTCGATCCATCGTTATATTTGTCGGGTGGAGAAGTAGAGGCTGGGAGCTAATGAGAATTCGTGAATGCATGTGCATGCCGTGTTTTCGTTACTCGAGTTTATTTTCAAGGTATATTTTCGAAGTATTATACATACGGTGAACAGCAGCAGCCAATCAATAAATATTAGCGTTTCAGAACACTGTAGGATAATAGGGATAGTTTGGGGCAATAAATTTTCTTGCGCCTGCTTCAATATGATAATATAGTTCGGTAAACACTTTAATTTTTGTTATGCACGGGAGCAGCGGAGCGAGCAACTCGTAAACTTCCTCACCTATACACTTACGAAGTCCAAACTGCTTTGCGCATGCAAATTTCTCGAATGTATCGTAAATTATTTGTTATCATTTTTCCCCTCTCGCCACGCTGATCAATCGAAAAAAGAAATTTTTTTCTTCATTCCCCCGCGGCGCCAGAAATAGAAAACCGCGCAGCTGAGCTCGCATTTGAAAATCAAAGTCGTATTTTTATTTTACAGGTCAGTCGGAAGAGAGCTCGAACCTATCATCTTCAAGATCGAGTATATATATCCGCGGCTGGTATTCATCCCTCTACATAGATTTTGTAGCGCGCACATACACGAGCTGATTGAAGTGCGGGCAGTTATAGCGCACGCACATTCATACCCGCTGTGACCTACAAAGAAGAGCTGCTCTTCTGCTGCTGGATATATACGTATATTTCAAATAATTAATCGCTAAAACTTTACTAAATGTAATATATTCACGGTTGCCATAATAGCCGTGAAAACATTACATGAAAAGACTCGCTCTTATACTTACACTCTCTCGAGTGATTTAAACTCTCGACTACTATACCTAAATCACATCCCGCCCACGGCACACGCACATAGCTTGAGAAAGACATCGGCCGGCGCCAGCGAAACGGCTGAGCGGGCAGATGTTCGGTATAACCGAAGAGCGCCCCATTCGCGAAATTGAATCGCCGCGTATAAAGTGAACGAACCCTCGAGCGCACGCGACCGGATAAAACGCGTTTACGCTTAAGACGTAAAAAAAAACAAACACGCGCAACTCGATATTGACGCGATATACACTTACACACTCTAGCAGCATATAATACACGAGTATATACGCAAGTGCGTAAAAAGCAACGGTTGAGCGTTGAATCGTCAAAGTACGCGCTAAGTAATGCGATGGTAAAAAAGCTCGAGCGCGCGTGTGTAGCTGTTGTCGGAGCTCGTATAAATTTCTCTTCGCGAATGGAGCAGCGACGGCTGATACTAAGTATATAGCGAAGACCTGCAAGAAGCTTGGAGGGTATCACGCGAGCACGTACTTATCGTTACACGCACGCCGGTGAGAAATCTTACTCTCTGTCTCGCGTGCGCGCGCAGCAGGGTCGAGATCGAAAAATGAGATTGGTATAGAGCGAGGTGTGTGCTTTTTCGGAGCTTTTCTTGTTGATGATGGGTACACGAGAGTACATAAAATGAATTATTTATCGAAATTTATGGGAAGTCGTGTAGCAGTTTGTTACAGCGGTTACGAAAGCGCGAGCGCGCGTATAAATAGATAAACAAGAGCTTTCCAGTATGTAATCAAGTTATTTCATCCGTTCGACGTGGCGAGCTAATTGATTGCGCTTATGAAAACCCTTTCGGTAACCCGCAAGTGAGTCCTTTGACCGTTGTTAAATATCCACGTGCCGGTCGCCACAATTATACCGCACACTACTTGCCCTCACTCTCTATCGTAACAATGAAGCACATTACGCGTACTGTATATACACCTCTCGCAGCGAGTTACAGTTACAAACTGCGCGTCGTCCCGGGCACAAACATTTCCTTCCGTTCTCGGTTAATTTAGCACACACCGCGCGAACCAAAACACGAGGTGAAACTTCTCTTGCCAGTGCCCGGAATAAAATCACGTCTTCGCGGATAGAGAAAAAGGGGGTCGAAATAAAGATTTTGGACTTATCGCGTGCGCCCTTTTACGACCCCTACCTTCGTACGTATATATACATGTACGGCTTTTCTCCACGCTTCTGCTTTTTGGATAGCAGCAGACCCGTAATTTCAGCGCGACGTTTCGTGAATTCGCGTGTTCCACACGCACGAAGGAGATGTATATACACTGTACAAACTCTCTTGCTCCGCAAAAAGCGAAGGAAACGGCGCTTCCTATACACGAGAAGCTTCCGTGTGTAATGAAGAAAAAGGGGTAGCGTACCGCCCCTTCTGACGCTTGTGGAGAATCATATTTTAAATTTGATTTTCTTCCACTTCCGCCTTATTTCTCTATTTTGCTCTAATTCGGTTAACTGCGCCCGACGCTCCAGGTTGCTTTATTTTAGCCGGCGGGATATGCGGGAGCGAAAAATTCTCCCGATGAGATTAAAGGCGGGTGATTTATTCCCGGCCGGCGTTTTTATCATTAAAGGTTAAACGCACGCGACGTGCGGGCGTTTTACGTTTTCAATTATGCAACGTGGGAGGCGACGATTAATTGAGCGTGGTGCGGAGATTTTTGCGCCGTGGGAGTGACCTGATGGGATTGAATTGCTGTGATATTAACGGGGTTGAGTGTGTTAAGGGACGAGCGCGCTTTGCGCATATGGGCGGGTAAGTTTGTTTAATACTTTAATTTACTTAATCTATGTACATATGACTAATTTTCATTTATTTGAATTTACTTTTACCTTATTGACTTACTTTCTTTATAAGAAAGTTTACTATTATCGTAGTAGTGCAGAGACACACTCGTCATGTGGGATGATTTATGATTTTCTTAGAAAGTTTTAGTTCTTAAATAATAATTTTTATGCTTTTTGTAAAACATTTTACTTTTCGAAATGATAATCTTTAGTATTTTTGTATCAAATTTACAGATTCTGTGATATTAGATTTCAGCAGACATACATATTACTATATTTCAAAAAGTAAAATTTACCACAAAAAAAAAACAGAAAAATTATTATCTAAAAAGTAAAATTTGCTACAAAAATCTTGAAAATTACTACTTAAAAAGTAAAAATCTCACATACCGAGTGTGTCCCAGTATTATTATGAAAATAATACTATTATTAAGTATAATAATAACTCAATGTCTCACGAAAAAATTGCTCTCGAAAATCATCGAGAAAAAATTCAGCATGGACATATATCACACATCATCGTGCATATATTGCAGATCGTAAAACTCACCCTGAAAGCATCGCGGAGCTCTTGTTCCTCCTGGTCCTGATCCGTTGGCGAAGACGAGCTCGCGCTGCCTCCCATATTGCTGACGATCTCGACGAATTCCTCGAAGCTCACGTTGCCGTCGCCTGAAACAATGACAGTGCCCGAGTGAAAATTCACCTTCTCTCTCTTTCACCTTCTTCCTATATATATATTTTTATAGCTTTTACTTTATCTCTTGCAATATTCATCCGCGTGTATATGGGCAACGCGCCTGTGTACATGTACACGCATTTGCCGGGGGCAAAAATGAATGACGCCCGAGTGCTTCTTTTCAAACGGCGGCGCTATATACTGCCGTCGTCGCGCGAATTGAATGTAAATCATCTTTTTTTAAGGAGCAAGAGGAGGCGAAGGTGCGAGTAGTTTCCGCGAGTGCGCGGGTAAACTAATTTCGGGAATGTTGGACGAAAATTTATGGAAGGTAATAAAGTTCTTTTCTACGGTACGCTCGAAGGGGGTACATTGCGTAATTTTTATCGAATTAAATGGAAATTCCCATGCGGATGTACGTGCTTTTTATGATTTTTCTTTTTTTAAGATTTTATTGAAAATAACGTTTTGAATGAACAGTTTAATTTGG
Organism: Torymus auratus; assembly: GCA_900474315.1. Taxonomy (NCBI): domain Eukaryota; kingdom Metazoa; phylum Arthropoda; class Insecta; order Hymenoptera; family Torymidae; genus Torymus; species Torymus auratus. The sequence continues at coordinate 1,906 of UXGD01003319.1, read as the reverse complement.
CTAAAAAGTGACGTGAGAGTATTTTTAATGCTGCAGGGTAGCTACAATGTAAATGCAAATTTCAGATTAGATTTTCTAAAATCTGTATTTCCTTTCAGTCGTCGTTAGAGCTTCAAAGAATACAGATGGCCTGATTTGACTTTGTAAGGCAAAATTTAACATGATATTTTCCATTAGCCAAGCATTAGAATACGCAAAAATAATCTGTTTTTAATGCGCAACGTCCATACAACGATAATACTGGCATTCTTTAAAACCTTAAATTTAACGCTAAATCCTGGTAAAAACGAACGGCAGTAGCGAGAATCTCGATAAAGCCAAATCCGGCACGTAATCTACAAACCCGCAGCTTTTAAAAACACACAGTACATTTCTCTATATATCCGGCACTCCCCCTAAAAAAGCTACATGCGATACACGTACATTACCAGCTCGCGCTTAAAAATAAATGCACGAAATATTCGCACTTTAAAATCATTCGACAGAAATCCATCTTCCCCCGCGTATATTCGAAACCGTCCCTTTTTGAAAATCCCCCACCGCGGTCTCGGAAAATCGATCCAGCCTGCATTTCCGTATCGCCCATTACCCTCCTTTTTCCATCAGAGCGACAATTGAAAGGGGCAAATGCATTTTTCGCGGTAAAGCCGCGAGCGCGCGTTACATGAATTTGAATTTCGAGCGCGCGGAAACCGCGCGATTAGCATTTCAAGGGGCTGTTACACGTGCTATCGATGGTTACGAAATAAATGGATCGCGGGCTGTTAATTGAAGGCACTCGGCGTATCATAACCGAGCTCGCGGGATCTCTCGACATTGAGTAGACATAAAGCACAGGTATAAGGAATTCAGGGTCAATTGGTCGTATAATAGGCCTGGCAGGTGCGAGTACTTCGCTGTAAGGGTTTGGATATGAGGCGGCTGAAGTTTACCTTTGTTGTTGATGCGTGCAAAATGGTAATTGCAGCACAGTAAGTCAATACGTTGATAAAAGATAATACTATGTTAAATTTGATGTCACCCATGTATGATCACTTGATATTTTCCACATTTTTTATATTGTGTTTCGACCTCTGCGCATTAATGCATGTTTTCAATTTCTTGTAGTCGTCGCATAAGATCTTCGAGATACGTTTCGCCAGTATTTTTGACCATTGAACGACAAAAACAATTTTTTTTTTTTTTAAGTGTAAATACCTGACTAAAAGCTGGAAAAACAATATACTTATATAGTGACATCCTTTCAAGGCTGAGGGCCATCAGGCCATTCTGTTCGGGACAGTAGAGCGCGTCGTTCAGCAGTTGCTCTCGAAATCAGACACAAAGCAAGTAACTCGGATAGAGACACTCCGAGCGTCTCAACGGCCGTTCGAAGTACACCTTGTAACTTTATAATAATTTTAACAGATTCTGTTATATATATCTTATAAGATTCTGTTTTTTACACTTGAATTTTTCACACAGCGTAAATTTCTTTTATCAGATTTTTCAACATTATACATATGAAATATGATAGAAAGAATAGCAATCATTAGAAATAATCAGAACTACAAAAATATTATTGATTTTAACTTATATGTATTGAAACAATAACATTATATTTGAAGAGCATTATAATAGATGTCAAATACTTTACAAAGAGAAAGAAAGCTTAAATAGAACATAAAGGTATCTTGGTACCTTCTGATCTAAATGTCTGCTAATGGATGTATTCCAAAAATTATTATTAAATTGCAAATAATTGTACCAAATTGTAAATAATTATTTACAATTTGGAAACGAACAGAGCGAACCCACTGTACAAGCGTGAAATCGATTGCGATTTCGTTTCTATTGGGATTTGACATCCATCCAAGATGGCGCAGGTTAGCCAGCGTTTAATCTGTATATTAGGCTCCAAATGGGG
>UXGD01003318.1:0-20978 GCA_900474315.1 Torymus auratus | reverse complement strand
CTTGTAAATTCTTGAAAATTTCTCTCTTGTCTTGGTCTTGTCAATCAATATGAAAAGTATTATTGTCTTGTCTTGAAGTTCTTGATCTATCTTGGATTATTAAAAAAGTCTGCGTAACTGCACAACTGATTCTTTTTGCGTGAAACTTGCGATCTCGGGCTATTCGGGTTTAAGATTTTTTTAAATTATCGACTCGCTTACTGTCACATGTCTCTATAACTTTACTTTATGAGAACCTTCCCTCACTTTGCTCTTTGGGTTCATGAATTGTTAAAATAATCACTTGCTCCAGTGGTGCGTCTCCGTGCCTTCCCCTTCTACATGGATCTCGCATCACCCGGTGATTTGGGTTTAAGAATTTTTTAAATAATCGGCTATGTTATCGTCGCACGTCTTTATAACTATTTTTTTTACGTGCACCTCGCGTCCTCCAGCTATTTTGGTTATGAGTTTTTTAAATAATTGATTCGTTCCCTTTCGCGAGAATTTTACTCTGGGTATTTGGGTTCCAGATATTTTTAAATGATTCACTGTTAAAAATTTCCTTAAATTTAAGAAACTTTTCAGTTACAAATTTACTGAATTTTGAGAATAATGTAACTGAACGTAATTTAATATACACATACATTAAGTTTAATATAAACACAATAAAATTTCGACACAAGTATAAATAAATGCTAAATTTGAAATTTAATTTTTTCCGCCATATGTATGCTGCCGACCAGAGCATAGTTCGCGCGCTACCGCTAGGTGACGCACCCCCTCCCTGTAGCCTCACGTACCTAAGTAAGTTAGCCCGAGGGGATATAGGAGCGCGGAACTCAACTCATCAGTAGATGGTCATCAGCAACTTGCGAAGTTTATTGAGTTAACAAAGGCGCCTTTGTGTGCAAACTAAATAATTGTTTTAACTTAATTAGTTATTTTCAAGACAAGACAAGATTCCTTGATATTCTTGTCACAACAATCTTGATATTGTATCGAAAACTGTATACAAATATTGTATCGATTGTCTTGAATATTGTGGCAACACAATACAATATCAAGTTTAATCTTGCTTTTTGTTTTTACTTGTATTGTTTTTACATTTATTGATTTAGCAGACTTTGAAGTTGTGGATTTGAAATGTTGGATGGTCACAGTTACCAAAATTATGATGAAATTAAGTTTTTTAAAAATTAGTCGATTATTACGGAATTAGAAAGCGTGAAAGCCACGAGCAGCTTATTTAAGAGCTTTTAAATACAAATAATATAATTAATAATTGGGCGCGGTGTTAAAAGACGATTTTCCGAAACCTTATCCGTTAAAAATAGATCGAATTAGGTGATTTAAGTGATTTGTTATAAATATGAAATTATAGTTTAATAAATACAAAGTTATATCGTATAATGTGGATCAACTTTAGGATGTATTAATTGCAATTAAAGACAATAAAAAAAAGGAAAATATTGATGACGATTTTTTTGGTTTCCAAAACAAATCGGATGAGGTACAAAAGTTTTTTGACTCGCATTAAAATATATGAAAACCTGATTATAATGATTTAGTGAATAGTATAAGCAAGAATAAGAAACCAAAAATAATTTCGAATGTGAAGGTTTCTTTTTCATTGGCTCGACTTATGCAATCAAGAGGAGTCTCGAAAAGATTTAAGCAAAATCATGTAGGGTGACTTCACCAGTGAATGAACGAATAAGGAATTATTAAGGAACGAATAAGGATCTAATATGTATTAAAAGTAAAACCCTTTTGATATTTATATTCTAAAATGTTAAAACTTTACGACGGTTAGCAAAGTTTGAATAAAGAATCAAATAGATAATTTCATTTAAGCAGAATCTTTAAATAAAATGAAATCACAATTTTCAAGGACTCGAAAATTATCGTCATTTTAGATAAACAATACATAGAAAGGTTGATATTTTAATATATTTAAAGAAAATGTTCGTTCACTGGTTCCTGTTCCACCACTGGTGAAGTCACCCTAGATAATAGCAAAAAATATACTACTTTACAAAACGGAACGATTATCTGCGAAAAAATGAGGTCATTTTTCTTTTAAATATTTTGAAGTGATAAATAAATAAAAGATTAAGTATGTGTTAATTGTAATTTTAAAATTCTAAAAATAATCTGATTTTGATTACAGACAAAATTTATGGACAGCAAAGATGATTGCATTTGAAGTTGTATCTGAAGAAGATAACAAAAATCTTGAAATTACCATAAAATTAATAAAAGAATGCTATATTATTGAATCTTCAAAAAAATTAAAAAACTCAAGATTATAATGAAATAGAAAAAGAATTATCAGAAGCTGGTGATGACGATTACTTTCCATCAAGTGCTAGTGATTCAGAAACCGATGAAGAGTATGATTATGCTGATGATGAATTTGAGAAAGGAGATTTCTCTGAAAACAATGATGATGAAGAAGAAAAAGAAAAAGAAGAGGAAAATGAAGACTATGCATCTACACCACCTCCATATTGGAGTAACGTTTCATATTCTGGTGAGCACCAAGGTGCTCCCTTTTGCACTGGCTTCGTTCCTAATCTGTTCGTAATTGTTTTCGAACAAGTTTCACGCAAAAAGAAGCAGTTGTGCAGTTACGTAGACTTTTTTTTAATAATCCACTCTCTTACTGCCACACGTCTGTGTAACTCCCTTTTGTGCGTGGGCCTTGCGTCCGCAAGCTATTTGGGCTAAAGAATCTTTCAAATAATTGACTTGACTACAGCCGCACGTCTGCGTGACTATAATTCCTCTTCTACATGGACCTTATGTTCCCCGACTATTTGGACTTGAGCCTTTTTTAAATAGTCTACAATTGTTACAATTGTACTATTGCATCTTACTGTTTCTTCAACGTGCCTTCTCGATCTACGTGAACCTCGACTTCATCTGCTATTTGAGTTTAAGACTATTTTAAATAATCGACTGGTTTATTGTGACACGTGTACGTAACTCAATATGATCAAGAATTTCAAAACAAAACAATAATCCTTTTCATCTTGACTAATAAGACCAAGACAAGAAAGAAATTTTCAAGAATTTACAAGAGCGAGATAATAATTACAGAAATATTGTACCGTCTTACTCTTGTGTAGCCCTAATAGGTATGCATCTAAAATTACACACTTTTAAATTTCTTTATATATATGAAAAATGATTTAGTTTTATGTGTGTTTGTAACGATTTTCGTGATTTATTTTGAAAGATATGGGCTTTGAAAATAATTTTATCACAGGGTATTATTATGTTAATAGAATGATTAATTAGCGAGTAAAATTAAACCGTTAAAAACAACCATCCAAACCAATTTCCCCCGAGATAGGTATATGCCATTTTTAATAAATGCTCATTGCACTTTTTATTAGACAGTATCATCGATATCATCGGATAATTGAACCGTGAAAGGATGCTAAATTTCACAATTTCTCCTGCGCGCTCGCTCGACTGCCGACAAAGACGCACTGCACCACCTATATAGGTATACACATACATGCGTATATATATACACCCAAGTCTAACTTCCTCGGCTCGCGCGCGCTTGCTTTCGAGAGGCGCGCCAATTTTCAATCGTCCGCCAGGTTATACGCGTGCGCCAGGCGCGTTCCTCACTGATAATTGACACCGGGACGATAAGTCGACACAATTAATACGCGAGCACTCCTTATAAAGGAGAAAGCGCGCGCGTACGCCAACTAAAGCGATAAAACGCGCGCGCACTCGCGGTGAAAAGTCTCTTAATATTATTCATGAATCGAACATAATCCAGAGAGGTGAGCCACACACATACACACGCGTGGAGTGTGCGCGCACGCGCCGTAATAGCGAATAATTGGCGACGATTGATTCACTTAATGAAGTGTAATTTCGAGGATAAGTTTTTTATATGCGAGTAGCTCTCTGTGTATGTGTACGCGAGACGCGAGAGCGCACGCCAGTGATTTATTCACGTAATTGTTCCATTAAATAGTTAATATCGCGGCTTTTTTCACGTAATTAGCGGATAATTATTATGATATGCGTATTAAAATTCCAGATGTAAAAATAAGTGGGAAATATAAATGCCTTGCGTTATTTGATATTGTAATGACGAGCTCGTCCCTCGTATATAATTGATATTTTTTGAGAAATATTAGGCGTTTCGAAGAAAGCCGCAAATTGACTGTTTATTGGGCACACGACACAAATTTGTTTTGAGTCGCTTTTTGTGAGGATTCCGCGACCCTGTAATAGTTTCATATTTCCTTTGTACAAAATCTGAAACAATTAATACCTACTTAACGCATTTAACGACGAATCATTACTCAATAATAAAAATTCATTTTATAAATTCGAGGAACGAACGAAAGAAAGAAAGCAAGCAATCGCAGCTGACGACAAAGAGCGTGATTTCTCGATGATGACCAATGAATATCCCCGACGACCTTCGCGCCACCACATCTGTACACTCACAAGATATAAGAAAAAATCGAAGCGGGATTTACGCTTAAAGGGCGACACACTCGCGTGAGGTCACCAGCGCGTTTGCCTTAAAAAGTGCTGTCGAGCTGCAGCTTATAATGCAGCTCTGCGGCGTACTGAGGACGACGTTGCTACGTGACACACAATGGCCACGCGTATCTACCTGTCCGAGCAGCTGGACGGCTGCGAATGATGCATAGGAGAGCGAGCGAGCGCATTTCCTGCATTAGTATATCATTTGCATCCTCTCTCGCGCGCCCGCGAGACCGGTATATATCTCTCATTATCTGCCTACACGAGAGCGCAGCCGAGCCTTTGAATTATGGGCGCACTATGCGTGCGCCGCGCATGCGTGCGGGGAAAGTTATAAGGAGAGATATGGGACTTTTCACCCCGCGCGGTTGAGGTGATCAGAGGATGATCCGGTCGGCGAGTATAAGCGAGCGCATCTTTCGCTGGAATATGGGCTTGGAAGATATGAGTTATGGATTTTGACAGGGAGGATGTAATGGATGGAGGTGTGGTGTATATGACGTGTTGTTGCGTGTAAGCTTGGGTTATATAATGGCAAGACGAATGGGAAGTGTTGTCTGGCGGAAATAAATATTCGATTTTGATGATTTTCTGATAAATTATTTCATTTATCTTGGATTATAAATCTATAAAGTGTACATTTATAAAAAGTATGCTATCAAAAGTCGAGCAAACGTTGTTTCTAGAGACGATCATTTTGCTAGTATACCATTAAGGTATTAAGCATAGTAATTAACGTTTTACCTATGTCAACGAATTACCTGAAAATCAATTTGAACACTTTTTTTCACTTACTCCCAAATCATTCTTTCCGCGCTATGTAAATAGCGACCATAAAGCCATTAATTTTTTCCCCAACGATGATGAATGGTCTCGACCAAAATATAATCAACCTCGGCTCCTCAATGAAGCGTGCGCTCTCTTTCTCTCTCGCTCATTCTTTCAAACTGGTCGAACGGTCACTTTTACAGGCACGCGTCTCACACATACAACAACCCACACATAATGAAGAAGAAAAAAAACGCGTCGCGGCAAAAGGGAATTTCTCTAATGGGGAAAAAAGGAAAAACACGGTGCCGCGAAAATAAAGTAATCAATCAATCGCCACCGAGTAATTCGATTAGCATCGAGAAAAGTCGTTTGGGCGATTTTCACTCGATTCTCTTTCTTCGTCGTGCAAAGGAGAGTGAGACTCGTTAAAAAGTGCGCGCGCGCGAGTTTTCCGCGTCGCTTGTTCCCCAATGGACGCCCTAATGAGTTCGTCGAGGCTACTTTACGTGCATTTTTGAACTGCGTTATATGGCTATGGTTATGGCCAAGTAGTGAGGAAGAAGTGTGCGTATACTGGCTGGACGAGGGACGAGGAAAAAAGTTGGTTGGCGGACATTCAATCCACTTTTCTCTGCGTTCCTTAATTACGTTATATTTTGTGACAATACGTAGGTCAGAATGTGGCGAGTCTCTTATTTCCATCATTATCAGTGGAATAGATTTTTCAATCTCAAGTTATTAGGAACGATTTTATAATAGCGTATTTGTAAGTATTACTAGTGTTTTACGCTGAGTAAAAGGAACGTGATATAACAAATCCCAGTGGAAGGTTTACAAGAACTTGAATGAAATCACATTAATTCTTACAGAATGAATGGAGCAATCAAGTAGTAGAAACACATATATGATTAGATCAGCGTTGACATAATATTCTAGTTGACACGAGTACCCATTAGTCTAATAAGCTGATTTTTCATTAGTTTAAAATTTCTCCTAAAAACTTAATAACAATATCTCTCTGGTATTTTCTGTATTATCTTCATTTTCTGCGTGCAATAACCGCCGGTATTTTATCCCCAGCATCTCTAATTTAATTCAAGCCTAACTCCGGCAGTTACTTCGTTAGCGTCTAAAGAAAGTACCTTTAAAGCAAGGAAAACAAATTTTTCATCTTCACGACAAGTAAATAGAAACCCTATACATATACACGCACATACATACGTGGTTAGCCAAAGAAGACGAAACGGTGCCGGCATCGCACACGCGCGCACAACGATGAGCGACTAACGAGCGTAACTAACTGTAGGCTTTATGAGATTGGCTCCATAAAGGCGCGCACCGACGTCGCGGTTGCGCACCGCGTATATACACACACATATACCTTATACCATGTGAGAACTGCGCGCGACAAACACAACAAATTGCCGACTCGTTGGCTGTCTGTCGCGTTTAGGCGGCTACGGAGACAGTGAAGGAAAGGAAAGGAAAAAAAAATAATAAAAGCGGAAATAAACGCCGCGTAATTACATTGTCGGCGCGGGAACAACGCGGATTTCGCTCTTTGATGCGCGATGGGCCTTTATAAGCACGTAATAATCGTTCATTAATCGCTCATTAAGGCGCGCGTGTTTTACGCGAGAAAGTCACCGTTAAGAGCGCCGGGGATGTATCTCGTAAAACGATGCTTTATTGTCGCGAGGTGGGCACTATATACGCGATAAAAGCGCGTGTCGTACGAGCCGGGCTAATGTGATTCGATGGAGTGATGAGAAAATAAAAGTAAAGTGTGCGGCGGCCTACTTGACCTAATTTTTAGAACTCATATATGGAGACTATGGCCGTTTTGTTAATATTATAATGAAAAGTAGTTGGTGAGAGGGATAGATGGAAAAGTTGTGCAAATTTAATTATAAAAGAAATTCAGGTCTGAGTTTGAGGTTGTTTATACCATCGATACTTAACAAGGCTAATGAAGCAAACGAAGACAAAGCTCGACATACCGATGCGTTGAATCGGAGCATCACGCGCTGCAAGGCTGTGACGTTAATCAGCTGCGTTCGACAATATATCGAGCAGCCTTAGCATTTGATTATACCGTATATAGAACGATGCTGTCATCTTGATCGTTCATTCACGGCTCCTTTCATCGGAGCTTTTCCTCGAGCTATTTCGTTCGACCGTTTTGTAAATGTGCGGAAGATACGAAATTCTAATTGAAAAATTAATGCCCCTTATACCTATCAAAAGTTATCTTTATATAATTCAATAAACGATCTCGCCGTTTATCTCAACACGTGAGCTAAGTACTTAACATGCACATTTCGCATAAAAACTAAGGGGCAGCGGAGCAAGTTCGCGGAATTCACCGTACTTTAAATTACGCGCGCGCGGATTTTCATGCTCCGTGTGGCCGCTTCTTTACTCATTCGTACACATTTATAGCTTTGGTGAAAATCAAGATATTTATGTCTACATCTTTGCGAATTCAATTTATCCTTTACGCATTTACACTCCTCGCGCGGGACTTTCGTCTTAACTTCGCATACAATTTATATTAATCCGCACGTCGGCAACATAGCTACGAAAAATCACCAACGCGTTAATAGCGATGTTTTCGCTCATGCTCGCAATGACGCAACCGGAATTCACAGCGTAAAGTTTCGCTACATTTTAAACTGTTTATACATCCACCGAAAAATTAACAGCTACCTATAAATCCAACGCTGCCGGGAGAAAACCCCTCGGGCATACCTACATTCGCTCTCGAATTTTAATTTCGCCGCATCCAATCCGTTTCGTTCGCGACACACACACGCACGCACTGCAATAATCATCGTGTCGTTCTCAACAAATCGGCAATCTATCTATCCATACCCCCAACCAAAAAGGCGCACGCGCTTTCCCCACGCATAAACACGCACTATTCGCATACGTATACACGCGTGCGATAAAGCTAATGAATCGCTCCGGACATCATCGGAAGGATATTCATAAAATAATCTTTTTTCAGAACGAGCCGCGCTCGCGTGCGCGCGCCGTAAACTTGATCTCGCGCTCATAATATGCAGATTAATCCTCGGATTAGCCATATCCGCGCACGCGTGCCTTCGACGCGAGGAGGACGCTCGCTGCTGCTCTGCTATAGCCACGCGCGCATGATATCTTCATGCCCTACGAAATAACTGCCCGATAAATCATCCACCGGTTAATCCGTATAGCGTGCTTTACGCGCGAGTTACGGTGCTGGTAGAGCGCAGTATACGTTTATGACCTTATGGGTCGTGGAATACGCGCGTTCAGGTTCACCGCTATAGCGGGCGCGATAATAATTGCGCGGTGCATGCGCGCGATCGGCGGTTGCGGTTTGGAAGGAAATTTTCTTAGTGCCGACGCGATATGGTTCTCGGTAATAATGCAGTAGCCGTATACACGTGGAAAGGTTATTCGTGGAAATTGAAAGAATATTTAGGTTGTTTCGATATCAGTGAAGGAGACAGATTACTTTTATTCAATAAAGCCTATTTACCAAGTGTTTTCACAATTGTTCTGTTCAGTTATATTATATAGCAGTATGTATATCGATCGATTAATGATATACAATCGCTGTACACATTGCATGATTCACTAATTCATGGATCATTAATCAAAACTCACGATATATTCAATCACGGCTGTCGGCCGGCCCAGTCGGGCACAGTAGATGCGTCCAGCCCGCCTGTATATGTATATAGAGAAAATCGTTAGGTAACTCGGTTAAATTCTTAAAATTCCCGACTACTGATTGTAACGAGCGCGCGTCTGTGTCAGCGCACTGCAATACGCGGATATACACCATAGGCCGCGTCGGGCACGCTTACTTTTTACTTTATAATATGCATAACAATAATGATACCGATATTTTACGCATAACGAGTCGCGAGTCTAATCGGACAGCCGTGCAGTAGCGGCGAGCGAGCAAGTCGCTCATACCTGCATACTAAAATTCAGCATTACGTAAAGTGGCGACTTTTTAGAAACGCAACTGTCCTATCGAAGCTGCGCCCGCGTCATGCAACGTCCACTCTGTCGGAATTTAAGTCCCCCCCGCGCACACGCATTTGTATATGACGAAGATCGATTGCGTGTATATAGTGTTATCGATCGCGCACCGCCGATCTAACTCTTGTCAATCAGGCGCACGCATCTATATATACACGTCGTTTGCATCATAACCATTAGCGAGCGCGCTGCAGTGATATCTCTCGCGCACTTATAACCCTTTTCGAAATACGAAAAAAGGACGAGCGGCGATATTGCGGTATATAAACTTATAACCGAGCGCGCGCGCATGTTCGCGCGGGGCGATATAATTCATAATTTATCGCGAGTGCGCGCGCGTGCGGGAGCTTTATCGGGGCAGATTATCGGCACGCGATAGTACCTTACTTACACCGGCAGCAACAGCAGCGCCCCGTACGCGCGGCAGCAGCTCGTATACATATATATGCACGTAGATATACGTATATAGACACACTCGATCGTCTGCCTTTTTCTACGTCTATCTCACTCGCGTCTACGAAAAAAAAGATGCGCACGCGCGAGAGATCGAAGATACGGTAGAGGAGAGATTCCTTTTAATCGGTAGGTACTACACCTATATAGCGCCACACGCTGCCCTGGTGTTCCGTTATACGACATCACATACACAGCGGTGTCTACCGGTTTTTCTATCTGTAGGTCACACTCGCGTCTTTCTGATTACACGGTAATTACACACGCCCTATTGAAAATTCGCAGCAGCTTCGTAGATACACAGCTTCTGGTCTATATACATATACGTTGCCGAGTCTATACGTCGAAAACTTTTCGATACCGGCGAATTTACATACACGCACGAACGCGAATATAAGGCGGGGAGCGATAATACACGGGGCCGCCGGCTTTACATAATGCGACGTGTCAAATGTATATCGCCGGCGCGAATATCTCGCGTATATGCGTGACCCGTCGCTTACACTCGCGAACGATAATCTCGCCGGGCGGGTGTAGCGTAGTAGGTGTATATACGTAGTACGCGGTCGCGCTTAATCGCGGTGAAAGAGACAAGTGCACACGCGGAAACGCCGCCACTGCCGCTGACGACGGCGAGAGATAACGAAATAACGAGTTTTAATTGCGAAACGGATGCGGACGGCGAGAGGCGAACTGAGTGAGTGTGTATATGAACTCAAGCGTCGCGAAAATATATGTATATATATCGCGTCCGCGCGCGAGTAATTTGGATTATACCGGTCGCCGCTGCGGTTTCTTTCGGCTGATATTCTTCGCTGGCACTTGCACTCTCTTACGTAAAGTAGTCGGCGTGTGTGTGTGTGTGTGAGTGTATGCGCATTGTTCGGTGGCACGCGTTTATTCATATTACGCGCGCGGCGCGGCGAGGGATGCGAGAGATAGAGGCGCGTAATTGATGGCGGTCGTTAGGTCCCGCGTCCATTCTTTAGGGGGAGATATTAATTGTTTACATCGGCTAATTTTGCTGCGGCGCCCGTACGTACGCACGATATAGCTCTGATGTATGATCGAGTGCGCGTGCGGGTATGACTCTAGGTAGGAATGCGCGTGTAGGATAATAGCAAAATTGCCGGTTGGGTGTGGGTATATGACTTTGTCTATACGATGGCTGTTAATACTTCATTTTCAGGCTTCTCGGACAATTCTCATAGGCAAAGGTAAATATCCAGGTATCTAATTGTTCATTTGGAGTAAAAAAAGACTCCTTTACGAGGGAATATGCGCATAGGAGACGACACGTCAACGGACAACTATAAACTTTTTACTTTCGAAAAACAAGAGCAGAGAGCAACGCAACTCGCGTGTATGTATACTCTTTCGCTTCAAGAAAAATAAAAATTCAAAAAGCACGAGCCAGCCATTTAGAAAACCGTCAACGACTCACTCAACTGATGATTTTCCTGATATATACGCGTGCTCTCGACGCGACGCGATATATAATCAGCCTCCAAGCTTTTACTACCACGTCGGTCTTTTGACATAGTTTTTTTCTCTCGCTCCCCCTTTAACAATAAAACCCGGGGAAAAACAAAGTACGCGGCGTAGTGGTTGGCCAACTACGGCTACCTATATCTATACATACCCCCACACAACAAACACAACCCATACGATTTTATCGGCACCGTGGTCATTTTTTTCCACCGCACGCGTATAGGGCGTACACGCGCGAGCGCGATTGTCGAGGCGTATACGTACAGTGCAAATGAAGCAATTGAAGTCGAAGATCGCGCGTACAGAACAGTGCGCTATAGAATTGATTAGCGTGCTCGCAGAATGAGAATAGAAAAGAAAGGTGCATATATGGGGGGAGGCACTAGTATGTATGTGTATATACCGACCAGGTCCAGTGATTGCGAAATCCCGAGCGTCGCTCTCCCGAGAGAAAGAGAGAGAACTAGACACTATACTCGCGACTCTTGTAATCGCGCGCGCGCTTGCAGCAGTGTGGGTGTTATCAGGACGCGGGGCGTGTCCCTCTCCGGCTGCAACGTGACTCCGTTTCTCTCTCTTAACCGCGCAGCTATTACCACACACACACGTACGTGGTGCGCGCAAACTTCTCTCTTGAACTCTGCGCGCTGTCCGTTATATAGAGAGAAAGAGCTATCGGATACACGCGAGGGAGGTTATCGGGATAACCCCTCGTTTTCCGCGCGTGCGGCGCTCTTCGCGTACTTCGTTATTCACGTTCGAGAGGAGCGCGCGAGGAACTTATACACGAGCCTCTCCTGATCCGCCTTTTCCTGGCGCTTTGTACTGTACTCTCTCTACCTCCCTTCAATCGTGTATCTCTCGCGCAGGCGCCTGCGTGTATACGCGTCTCCGAGTATAATGCATTTAACTTCCTCGAGACACGCGACTTTTCCGCAGAGCCTGAGATCGATTGCCTTTATGTTTATTAGCCAGCTGTAGTGTGCAGTGTATCCGCACGTAGCTTTCACGAAACATTTCGGACGTGTTGCGCGTTGCCGTTGTTGTTGTCCGCGCGAGAAAGCCGTATATCTGAGACTTTTCTCTACCCGTGGTGTCTATAATACACTCACACATACACGTAGACAGAAAACGGATAGTCTTCCAATAGCTCGCGGGATTTTTTCCTTGGCACGGTCTTCGCGCCGCTGCTGCACACGCCTTTACGAAATCGCCTAAAAAACGTCGCGCCCGCGTTGCAGATGAAAAAGCCGACCGCGTCCGGCGATAACGGCGTGTTTATTACACTATTTATTATGGCCGCGGCCGCGTGCGATAGCGATCCAATATCGCCCGGCTTTTTTCCTCTACCTATAATTAAGGTCTAAACTTCTTTTGTCCGCCAAGTCCTTTTTTTCCTCATCTCTCTTCATCGTCGCGCGCGCGCGAGTCCTTTCACTGCGTGGAGAGTTTCGGACACGTACTCAGCGTTGCTCTTTTTCACGAGTGAATCGGAAAGCGTGCGAGAAGCGCACGTAAGTCGCTCTCTACACTCACATACAGGTAGAGAGTAAATAGAGCCGAGTCATTCGAGGCAATAACGAGAGATTAAAATTAAAATCGTGTTGAGTGTATAGAGTATATAGATGCTGTGAGGGGCGGCGGTAATACTATATACGCGAGCCGCACGGTGGCATTGTTTTGGAAGACGCATTGTCTCTCTCCCACGAAAACAATATTATTTTTGAGGATGAATGGGAATCTGGAGCAGTAGGCCATGGTCCCCCTACTTCTATGAACGCACGCGCATTGTGATCTTGTGCAAGTTTATAGAGAGCACGAATTGTCCGTCTTTCCGAGTTTGCCATTATATACACGCGCGCGTTTACGTAAAACTGGGAGGGAGAGAGAGAGTCATCCATAAGTGTTGTTGCGGCTTCTTCGACAATGGAATATACCGGACGAGAGGAACAATATAGACGTCTGAGAGTGAAATTTTCGGCTGCGTATATACGGCGATGTATAATAATGGACGCGAATTTAATGTACTCTGGATGGAAGTCATGGTTATTAAGATGAAACCGATGGGAATTTTTTCGAGGAAACAAAGAAAGTGTGGGTGCTGCGATGGTTAGGTTT
The DNA here is from genome assembly GCA_900474315.1 of Torymus auratus. Taxonomy (NCBI): domain Eukaryota; kingdom Metazoa; phylum Arthropoda; class Insecta; order Hymenoptera; family Torymidae; genus Torymus; species Torymus auratus. The sequence goes on along the minus strand of UXGD01003318.1, from coordinate 7,598 downwards.
TAAAGAAATTGTTGCAATTTTTAAGTAGTCGTTGTGTATAGTGGCTATTTTGTTGCGAGCTGGGTAAACGAGGTTTTTTCAGGATCGTAACTCAACAATATATATAAGTAATTCCTCGTTAGTCTTCCTCAGTCAGGCGCGTGAAAAAAGGAATTAATTACGAGACCCGGTTTGCTAATCAACCTGTCAGTCGACAAGTGTTTCCTCCTAGCATCTTCCTTTAATCATTTATCCGCGAATCATCAGGTTTCAAACGTTACATAATTCACACTTTTCAATTTAAAAATGTTAATCTCACTGATATACTTCGACCTACGTAGAACTCAACTCACACTGTCCTCTACTACTGCACCCTGCCAGCAAAGTTCATTCGCCCGCGGCCTGTCGTCAACGGAAAGGACTCCGCAATTATCGGTCTCTTGCAGCGCGTGGGCGTCGCTCTCCGTCGGCTCAATAGAAAATCAAACTCGATTTCGCGCCGCGGCGAAATGGAAACCGACATCATCGATGCCACGCCGATCCGTGACACTACAAGGCGCGCGCATGTGTGCAGACTCGGTCACGGCTCTCGCACGGCTGCAGCAGCCTCTTCTTCTCATCTTTGTACTCTCGCTCTGTAGTATCTCGCATTGTCGTTTCCCGGGTGTAGGTACCAAAGACAAGCGAGCTCTCTCTCTCTCTCACTCTCGCGAGCGCGACACACGATCTGCATAATTCTATTCGCGCTCGCGCTCATTGCGCAACGACCGCGCTAGCTCGCCCGATTACTCACATGTGGGGCTGCGTGCGAGACTCGTTGCGAGAGATTCTCGTTTCGCCCGAGCATGTGTGTGTGTGTCATCGTCTATATGGCATATGCATATAGTGTTCTTCTCCGCTTCTTCTAGCTTCTTCCTCGCCTCGTGCGCGTTTTTTTCGTAATGCTGGATATGCAGAGGATTAGAGGAGGAGACGCAGGCGCAGGCGCGATGATACTCTATTTCCTTGAACGCTGGCGCGTTACACAACCTCTGCAATTTGTCTTCTCTCCGCGTCTATTTTTTTCGCCTTGATGATATCGAGCTATAGAGCGCGCCTCTATATGTTTTTTTGTTGTGCTATATGGGTGTAGCCGGGAGATGTATCGCGCCTCGATCAAGGCGACACATCGCGCGCACTGTTTATTATTTTCGATTCCGTACGGATGATGGTCTATTAATATTTATGGCCGCGGTGTTTCGTTATAAAAGTATGTGTGTGCGTTAGGAGGCTATGCAAAGTGAATTGCGAGATGATTGTGAAGAATTAGATCCGGTCGTTATAAAAACATGTCTATTATGGAAGGATCGCTATGGTTGGACTAGCAATTATTTTAATGAAATTATTATACTTTGTCGAGGTGTAACGACGAGACGTACACAACGTCCAAGCAAATACAAATCATGCGATATTCCGCTATAATAATAAAATGAGCAAAACATGCACATGCGCACATCCCGACCAAACAGCATTTAAAGTCAATACCCACTTTCAATCGCAAATTATAATCGTACAGGAAGACCGCATTGCCGACGTCAAGAGAGAGAGAGAGAGAGAGGGAGAGGATCTTATACACAAAAAGACTCTCGAGGATAGCGAGTTTACAATCGATTCCCCGGCGCACAAACACGAGGACGCACGCGACGCATGCAAACATATCGTCCGTACACGAGTGTACATACGCACTCGTGTGTAATATCAAGAGGACTTGTCGCGGCGGGAGAGCAAGAGCGAGACAGAGAAGGACTCTCTTTCGGCTCGTCCCCGCGCAACGGACTATCGCGCAAATATCAAAGAGCCTCATGCGTAGGTACACATACATGCACACACTTGAAAGAGAGCGTATATGCATACATGTATAGACACACACACTCGTGTAAAGCGATCTTGTCGTATATGTGTAGCCCTACCTAGTCGAGAGTATATACATACACGGCGCTTATATAGGCGATGCCAGGGCATAGAAAGTCCGCCCACTGCGTGACACGACGATCTGCGCGAGGGATAAGAGGCGCAGCGCGATCGCGATCGCTAATTCAAAAGTGCGTGTACGCGTATACCCTTCGTCTGTAAACGCGCGGCTCTCTGGCTTTGGCATTAAATTAGCAGATAATATGCCGCATTCAGTTATATAGTAACGGAAAAAGCTCGCGGTTATACGAGGAACTGAAATTAGTATAAATGGATTGAAAAGCTGGAAATGTACATGCAGGCTCCGCTATATGCTGATATCCTCGCGTGACAAGTAACGCACGTGTACCGCACTTTATTTATTTCCTTATATATTTTAAATTACAATTATAGCTTCCAGTTATTTTCTCGCGTGCGCGTTGAAAGTGTTTGTATATATGTGCGCTTATATCCTTTTCACCTTCAACAGTTCATGAAACGAATGTATAAGTGCCGGTGATTGAACGAGCGTAGAATATATCTTGCGCGCAGAAATGAGGGAAAAAAAACGTTCACTGCATGCGCCGTTCTGTCAATAAAGCTAATTATCATAATTTACTTGTCTCGAATTTAACTTAATTACGCGAAACTTCATAAAGCTCGCGTGGATAAGTAAACACGCGAATTGATTGCCTACTAAAATGATATTTTAATGAAAGGTTAATTGGTTGTCTATACACGTTCAAGAGAAGCACGTACACACTTTATTTCCCGAATAACTTTTAATCCTCTCGCTTTCACAGCACACCAATAATATATAAATAATCCCCCATAAGCGCAATCCATCATCCCCCTGTAGACTTACAAATCGCTTGCGAAATCACAACAATTCATCATCATCCGCGCGCATCAAGCCGCGCGCCGCCGATCGCTCCTCTAATGCCCACCTCTTTATAACACCACTCCACACGCCTGCGATCAAAAGCTCGCTCATCATACGTACAGACACATACGCGCGCTTTGGCCTTTGGCTCCTTTGACACGGATGTGAGAACGCTCTGATCCTTTGAATTCTATACATATGTATATGTACACAGATGACTGCGATTGTATATACACATCCACAGACGCATGAAGTTGAATACAGTGATGCAACAGCGAACTCCGCCCCAGTTACCCACACGCGCTTATTATATACACTGGCGGCGCTGTTCCGGTCGAGAAAAGAGATATATATGCATAACGGAGGGGGGTTTTCTCGTACAAAGATAATGCGCACACGCCCGGCGCTAGAGCCAGTCTGCGCTCTATTCATTATTTCGCTAAACGCGGTCCAAGGCCGCTGCGCCGCGCGCGCGATTATTATTGTCGTTCCGAAATATCGATCCACGCGTTATAATACGCGTATGTACACAATGAGGAGGTTGCGTAGGTGAGTTGGGAGAGATCGCTTTTTTTAATTCAATCAATATCAATTGCATGATCGCTGTGGGCAGAGAGTGAGGAGGAGGGGGACAGAGATTTATCAGTGACACGAGGGCTACCGCGGCTCTACGTGTACAGCGGCGTGATTTGCGCTTGTAGTCCATTAATAAAAATTTTGTAAGCCGCGAAGGCGCGGGTCGTTATTAACTTGGGATTAGGAATGTACAAGCGCTGTTGAAATTATACGCCGAGATGTGAGTAATGAGGCGGGGGTCCTCGATTCGCTCGCTCGGATTGAGCGGTCAGCGAAGACGATTTTCCTATTGTTTTGACGAGCGCATGTGTAAAATGTAGATATATCATCCATTTACGTAACATAATTCTGTTTTAAATACACGAGAATATCCCTATGAACTCGACAAATAAAACAGCCTAATTAAAAAGCCATAATCCAACCGGACACGATCCCGAGAGAACGCGTAGGCGTCCCTCTCATCTCTCCCTACTCTCACCACTGCAAGCCGCTCTCTATACCTCTTATATTCTGCATCCCGAGACCGCTACCACTCTACACCAGCCGTGCGCGTACATACGCGCGTGTGCACCAGTGTGCACCGTCTCTCTCTCCCCGGCCGCGGCTGGCTAGTATATACTAGCTCGCTCGGCGAGGCGAAGAATTTAGCCTTATAAATCAGCAACATGACTGCACGCGGCTCGCCGTATAGCCATAGCCGCCGCCACACCTTTCCCTTCTTGGGGCAATCACGAGTCGTCGTCACCGGGAGAGTGCGCGCAAGAGCGGCTACATCCCTATATACGCCGGTGTGAGCCTCCGACGACGATGGTGTGTTACGTCGTCCGCCCTAGGGCTCTCTCTCTCGCTTTCGGTTTCGGTTTCGCAAAGCTTATAGAGGATCAGTTTTTTGCGAGAGTTAGAGGGAGAGGGAGAGTGCAGGTTGGATGGAAAAATGCGGTGGATTCGTCCGAAAGATCGCGGAGAGCTCGTAATTCAAGTCTGAGGTGAGAGGGGAGTTGATGGCTGCGGAGAGATGGGGTTGTGCACTTCCGGATGTGTGGAGAAGTGGAGATTGAGAGGTTTGATGCGGAGTGGATCGGTTGTACGGGGTAGGGTTTGCGGAATGTTATCCGATTATTATTATGGGCTGAACCTGAAGCTGAAATTCTCTTGTAAATTGTATAATAGTGATATAATAAGGTAATTTTAGTTAATTCAGCCATTTTTAATTGAAAATACTAAGAAGCCTAAAAATCGAATAAGCTTAAAAACTCAATCGAAAATACTAAAGACATTTTTTCGTTACGTTAATATTATGTTAGTGAAATTTATCTATGTAAGTTAAATACAAACGACCCCATCATTTATATCTAATTCATTCTATTCACAATATAGTTTTTTTATTTATTTTATTTTATTTTTTTTTTTCATATCGATCGAATTAAGTGAAATGTCAGACAGAACGCAATTTTTACGTTTTTATCTCTATGAAATTAATATCATATCTGGGGCATTCTTTTCCTGGTAGTATATCAATAGTATATTTTGATGCCTATTAATTAATTTTTTTTAACACTCTTACAGAAGGGTACGAAGACCGAATGACTATCGATAAATAATTAGGTTCAGAATAAAAAGAACAATTTTATCAGTTTATTATATTGATGGATAACATATGAATAAATTAGAAATCATTTTGTAAATAATATACATGCGTCAAATTTCGGGTTTTCTCGAATATTTGTCAGATATTCAAGTTCAATCTTGCGCAAAACTCAAAATACATTTACATTTCCGATAGAAGCATTATGATTTATTTATGTGGAAACTACTTAAGGTTGTCTTTGATCCATCATGTTTCTCCTCGACCGTTTGACAAATATCTTATTTAGAAGCTAAGCCTAGTATTTATCACAAATATCTAGCTCGGAATGTATGTAGACATGTAAACTCATATGTCTTTTAATTCTTGATTAATCAGCATGATTTATCTACGCTAATGACTCGGGCGCGCGCGCCTGAAAAGTGAACGATTTTCGAAAGTCAAAATAGGAGCTTTCCGACGACGTAAGCGGAGTATAACCTTAACAAAGAGAGCACGCTGCATCTCCTGCATGCTTCTAATTCGGAACAAACTGGAGCACGCGGACCTCGGCTAACTTTTCAATCAACTATGCAGCTCGGAAAAACTACTTTCCAAAAACATTTCTCGATGGTGTAGAACGTATCTATACCTCCATACCACGCCGCCTGCGCGTTATGTAAAACATATCCGATGTACGTACAGATACACATGATGCTGCTCCAAGCCACAGCCAACATATAGCCTATACACGTATAGACCACAAGAGAGAGATTCCTCGTGTCTGAGGGGCACAATAAGAAGAGAAACCGTGCTACGGGCGAAATTACGAGGCACGTAATTCGATGTAAAACTGATCGATTTGAGGTTCGGTAACTGCCAGGCCGCGGCCCTAGAGCACTGGGCCCCCTCGACTCGTCGTGAGTCGTCCGAAAAGCATTTGCATAACGTCGCGTAGATATAGGGGTGAGGGAGAAGAAGAGCCCTGAGCGCCGAAGAAAGTAGTAGAGCGAGAGCGGATGCTGTAGCTCCGAGGCGCTCGTATATATACAGTGTATACGAAAGGGAGGCAATTTACTCGGCGAAGGATATATTGGCGCGCGGGTGAGAGTTGCGGAAAAATTCCTTACCGTTAGAGGCTAGCAGGAGTAACTGGAACGGACCGTCTATTTCTGGATTATTATTTATAAATAGATGAGGTATTGAAACGTTTTTGGACGAGGAGGGAGGTACTTATGTGGTGCTAAATAAAAACGGTAAAATTTCGAAATGAATGCAATACAACCCATATTTCGAGAAATACGTAGTGCAATTTGAACACTAGTTACTTCGTTTATTGATTATTTTGTCACTTAAAAAGCTGTTGATAATTATTAAATGACATTTGCCCTTAACCAAAATTAAAATTAATGAACGACTCTTCCAATATACCTTTAATGGGATAAGAAATCAAGTTGTCTTTATTAAGTGCGCACCGCTCCGAGGTAATTACTCAGAACGGCGAAAATTACTCTCGCGCTATCAATTACACCGGTTTATTTACATCAACGAAAACACTGTCTACAGGCACTTGTGCATACATGTTCACGCACTCTCTTATTTTCAAACTGGATCTCTTATCGACGGTGGAACGAAGCGAATTATCAATTAAGATCGACAGGTCATCGATGTAAAAACCGACAGCATCCTCTTGAAAGTTCGTTTTTCCCGAAGGCTATATAACAACTATACACTTCTACGTAGCGATTATTGTCGCGCGCCTCTTTCCGCGGTCGCATGCGCCATGTTAGGCATCGCAGGCTGGTCGCCTTTCTCAGCCCAGGGGCATCCCGGCCGTGGATGGATTAGGACTGGACGACGTGGTTGTCCCTCTCTCTCTCTCTCTTTCTTTATTTTAGCCCCGAGCACATAGTGGACGCGCGTGAATATCGATGTTGGGTTGTGGATATAATACTGGTTACGCGAAACTGGCCCGAAGAGCAAGTGTCGTTGAAATATCTCAGCCTGTGCAGACTGGGAGCGGATTTTTCATCGGTATAAGGAGAGAATTTGTGAACAGGAGCCGCCCGAGGCAGGTAATAAGGAGGGTTGCTTTTTCGGCGCGTGACACTGTTTTATATACGGGTATGAGGTATAGCGGTTCAAGGAAATCGCTTGACGATTGCTGAAATTTGTTGCCTACGAAAAAATTTGAAAAATGGTCTGAGAAAGAGTGTGGGAATCGTGAAGAAATTATGCTAATATGAAATTAGTTGAGCTAATTTTACTTCAGATATTTTTTGTATATTGTATATGTCACGATATTTCAACAAGCAAAAATGTGTTGTCGATCAAGTAAATAAAAACCAGACTCTGCTAATCAAAGTAAAATTAATGTATACAAGTACTTCTATAATGAAGAGAAAACTGTACCTGAAAAAAAAGTTCGTATTAGGAAAGGTCGACGTGCAAGTCAAACATGAATATTTTTCAAGATAGTCATTTTTGAACACTGAAAAAAAATGTTGTGTGTTCAGGGAAATCTTACTTTGTTTCAAGTAAATAAGGTAACTTGGAGTAATTCGGCCACCTTAAGCGGGATATTTTCTTACGCCTTCTGTAAATGCGTTGGGACAAAATTGTAAAAAAGACTTTAAAGTATACTAAATATACTACCCAGAAAAAAAT
>UXGD01003317.1:0-20980 GCA_900474315.1 Torymus auratus | reverse complement strand
TATATTTATTTTGATAATATAGAATTTACCGTGTTCTTTCAGTAAAACAGAGTACAAGACTACAACACCCTCTTAAGAGAATGAAGTGCGCCAAAGACTTTGCCAGCTGTGTAGCTGACTTGTCTCTTCCAGTTAAGATTGGGGGTGATCCAAACGCCTAGACTTTTCACCTCGGATTCATAGGATAGCTGCATGCCGGAAATAGAAACTTTAGGTATCGTTGTAAGGTCAAACTCTGTAGTGATAGGCTTGACTGCCGAGTAGCATAATTTTGCATTTATCAAGTTTTACTTTGAGACTATTCTCCGTTGCCCAGGAGGCTATAGCACTGCTGTTTGTGAGATAGCAACTACACCCTCTTCTAGGTCTTTAGGGTGAAAAAAACAGTAGTCCTGCAGATCATAGGCGTATATTACATAGTTGGAATGGGCGATGATGGTCTGTAAATCATTAATAAAAATTGCAAAGAGAAGAGGCCCCAGTATACTGCCTTGTGGGACTCCAGCTAGCGTGGGCAACCACTCAGAGGGTTAGCCATTGTTGTCAATTACCGCTTGGAGATGGTTATATAGATATGTAAAGAACTACTTTAGTGGAGTATCAGTGCAGCCTAGACGCCGAAGCTTTCGTAATAGAAGTGTATGAGGGACTAAATCAAAGGCTTTCGAAAAGTCAAACAACACCATAATTGTGATCATACCCTTATCTATTGCTTGGCGAACATCATCACACACTTTAAGCAGAGCTGTTTGTGTACTATGACCTTTTTTGAAGCCTGGCTGGTAAGGGCTAAGCAGATTGTTGTTTTCTATGAAGGTAGAAAGCTGATCGAAGACTAATCTTTCTAGTAGCTTGGACAGTACAGGCAGAATTGAAATTGGTCGAGTGTTTTTTACAGTTTTAATATTCTTAGTCTTAGCTAGGGATGTCATAAGAGCACGTTTCCATGAGCGTGGAAAAGTGCCGCTGGTAATCGAGTGGTTGAAGAGTGCAGTGATTTTTTATATGCAACTTGGTGGCAATAGTTTAAGCATTTCCGATGGCTTTCGAAGAAGCGCGCTTGATAGCCGTAATAACGGCATCAGCTGATATGGTGCTGAACTGAAAATTGTGTGGAGGAAGTGGAAGGTTCAGAATGGTATCAAGATTACTGTAGCTGATAGGTGGTGAACTGGCGCTGGCTGAGGTAAAGTGATTGTCGGATTGAAACAGGTGAGAGGTGACGGAAGATTTGACATTGCTAAGCCGAGTTTCCTTAGAAGGCCCATTTCGATTTAGAAGTAGCAGCTGAGTTTAGTCGAGTGGCGTAGCGTTTATTTTTTTGCAGTGTCAAGCTGGTTTCTAACGGCACTACGAAGGTTTCTATATCTGGAAAATTCAGAAGAAAGATCTGTGCGTTTGGCTGCTTTATACGCTCGATCACGTTGCAACATTAATGATCGAATTTCGACCGAAACCCAGGGTTTATGTGACGACAAAAAGTGCATATTTTTCAATGGAGTAAGTGTGTCGAAGGAAGCCTTAATACTATTTGTCAAAGCCTCGGTTAGAGAATCAACAGTTAATATATTGCTTAAGTTAAAATTGCTGCTTATATTACTAACGTTATTACTAGAGCTACTTACAGTATTTATATTTAAAACGCTATTTGCATTATTTACATGGATGTCAGAATCACTTGGAAATAATCTTTCGAGATTAGCGTTAATGACTGAAGAGAGTAAATCACGGTTTACTTTTTTCAAGTCTTTCGTACAGAAGGTATTCGAGATTTTTGGTGGATGAAGACATTTATATCCAATTTCTATGAAGTCGTGAGTATCCCCGGAAGGGGCTTCAGATTGTTTGTAGTAGTTGAGTGCTGCTTCATCAGTAACAATAAATAGATCAATCCAGGTTTGGGTTGGAGGGTTGCGCCAGAGTGTGTGATTCGTAGGCTCGGACGGAACGAGAAACAGTGAACGATCAGCTAAGTGTGTAGTCATGTAGTCAGACTTTTCGGATTTCACGTTCATATTTATATTAAAGTCATCTGTGATAACTATATTCGTGTAAATTGGCAGATATTCAGAGAGAGTCTCGAAAAATACACTGGGATATGCAGCTTCAGGGCGACGATAACCTACAGCGAGGCGAACGAGAGCTCCATAATTAGGTATTCTGGCTTTTTATCATAAGTTGGTTCCGAGTGAGTTAAAATCTTCACCTTGAAGGTATTCTTCACGTACACACCTACACCTCCGCCTCCCATGCCAATACGATCCACATGCGGTAAAAGTTGTAATTAGCAAGTGAAATTATGGAGTCCGGGTCAACTGGTAGAAGAAAAGTTTCCGTTATAGCGATTACATCGTAGTTATTATTAGCGCATTTGGCTTCTAAGAGAGAAAAATGGGGTTTTAATCTATTGATATTGACGTTTGCTATAGATATATTGTTGTTGTCTCTGGTAGAATTCGTGGATCCAGTTGATTGTCAATCTTGTGTTTCTGCTGGAGGATTAGGAGTTAATTTTAACAAATAACTTTCATTATGGATGGGTAAAGGTCGAGAGTTGCGTGAGGCTCTCATAAAAACGGTGAGATTGCGTACAACAGGTTTGACGTAGTTGAGTCTTTTTCGAGCGGCGAGTGCTACACTCCACAGTTTGTAGACGGGTTGTGGCGATAATGCTAGAGCGTAGATAATTGAGGTGCCCCCAACATCAAACAGAGATTGAGCATGGATGTTCGCGAGCTTAGAGCTGTGGGAGAGTACAGAGTCACGAGTACTAGCCGAGCAAAGCTTGATGACTAATTGACGGCTAGAAGCAGGATAGGCCTGTTGCGCAGTCTCATCCGTATCTGACGACTTTTTATTTGACCAATGACGTGTTTCAACAATAAACTGAGCTAGTGATGTTAGAGTAAGCGCATTTGAGATTGCAACGATTAATTCTGTGTCACTCATTTTACATTGCACTGATATTCCATATATTAAAGCTTCACTCGAGTCAGTGAGTGAACTCGCGTCGGGACGATTCTGAAGATCTGAAGCTCTTGCCGGATCGTGCCTATTGCTGCTTGATTTTCTAGAGATCGTGCGTTGGTAGGGTCCACTTTAGCTGTTAGCATTTGTAAAGATTCGTAGTTCCTGTCAATGTGTTGCGTTATGTTATTGGCAAAATTGACAAATCAAGCAGGTGCAACTTCTACTTCCATATTCGTCGGGGTTGCTGTCATATTGAGATCAGCTAAGTTTGGCGCTTGTTGGTAAATACACGCAGGTGCACGGGTACTTTGCTAGCCTGGGCGCTGGTCGGAGACGGCGGAGAGCCAGACCGTTTATAAGATTGCCGATGGGAGGGGGCGTGAACAGATCTATGTTGTTATTTTTCAATGAAAGACTTTGAGTATGGATCTGTTCACTTTGCATTCCAATAGCACAGGTTTGGATACAATCGATCAAACTTACTCATAAACTGACTTGAGGAAGACGAGTGACTCCTATGGGGCAGCAAATCAGTATTCCAGAGATATTATTCAACCAACTTGTGTCAGTGCACTTTGTATGGTAAGGCTTTTTACAAGCTGAGCACCTGATGATTGGCTGCAATTTGCTCGCTGACTTCATGCACTCAACACACGATTTACGCACAAACGGCCTACGCACACAATTTATTCATATCACATGTATTTCAAAAATGTCACATGTCACTACTCGTCACCCAATGCCGTAGAGACACGAATAGCGATGAAAAGTTCGTTAGATCAAGCCCGTGAAGTAAAGGAGTACCAAGAATCAAGGTATGTCGACTGGACAGCCCTCCCCAGGGAAGAAAAATAGATGAAACTGAAGATTAGTCCACAGTGGAAATGATGATCCCTGTTGTAGAATCAACAAACTGCAGCAACCAGGGTAAAAGAGGCACAATGGAAGAGCAACACTGCAGACCACCTTGTACTTATCACGCGCACGCACAGAGGCGAGATAGGCGGAGATAGGCGCTCGCATGCGTAGAATTTTATACATGATTAGTAGCGCAAACTAATCCTGCCGTGTTCCGGTTTTGAGCCATCCGAGCTTTTCTCTGTAGGGGGAGATGTGATCTTCCCACTTAGCGCCCGTTACATATCGTACACTCACGGAGAGAATTTTAGGAAAGAAGGCCTCCTAGGTAGTTCGTCTGCGCTACAAAAACAGCCATTTGATTTGTTCTGTAGGTTAATATCGCAGCTGTACTAGTGTAGTATTCCCGAGAAACTAAAGTGGCGCTACCGCAGTACGAGCAGCAGCTCACCCAAAGTTTAGTGTGGCAGCCGCCCTAATTTAGTATAGCTACAACTCGAACATTGATAGAGCAGCAGCTACATTACCACTACGGAGTCTCTTCACCCAACATTTTCTTCGTGCAGGTATTCTGTAATCGTTGTAGCCTGGATTTCAGTTTTATCGACGCATCGAGATAAACTACGGAACAGTAGTCAAGATGGGGAAACAGCAGCGCTTCTGCAAGACTCTTACGTAAGCTATCTGTTGTGAACTTGCGGAAGAATCGTAAGCTATAAATTGCGTTATTAAATTTGTTAGTTAACGCATCAAGATGAGGTTCCCAGTTTAATTTAGAGTCGAGTGCCACGACCAGACTTGTCACTCCATCCTCAATCCCGGGAAGGGCAGGCTTTGAGAGTTTGTTGATAATTTTCGGCAAGCCGAAAATAATGGCCTTAGTCTACCAGCATTAAGCCCGATCGGCCCAGCTAATGTTTCTTTCGCGATATCACTGAGTTGTGCTGTTCCCTCATCAAGATGTTCCTTGTCCACGTGCAAGTATATCTGTAAATCGTTCGCGTACAGTATGTAGTTTGTTCGTTTATCGCTAAGTACTTGTTGTAGATCGTCGATGTAAAGGCAGTACAAGAAGGGACCCAGTAGTGAGCCCTGTGGCATACCTAGATTTGTATCAATCAAGTCTGATTGACCGCCAGATCGAGTTTTCACAAGCTGCTTCCAATTTCTTAGATATTAGGAACTTAGCCACATCAGTGCAGCCCTAGAGAAGCCCTTCAGTCTCAGCTTCTCGGGTAATTGAGTGGGAGACACTGTATCGAACGCCATACTGAAGTTAAACTGTAACAGTATCGTAATGAGTAATTTGAGGAGCGCTGTTTGTGTAGAGCTGCGTGGCCTGACGCTAGTTTTATGCGGGTCTAGCAAGCTCTGTGATGTTAGATATTCATACATTTGGTTATGTACTAATTTTTCCGGGACTTTAGACAGAAAACATAGCAGGGCAATTGGCCGAAAATCCTTCGTGGAAGATGGAATAGCGCGCTTTCCAGAGTGAGGGAAAAGTACCGCTGCGCAAGGAAGAGTTGAACAGCGCAATCAAATATTCACCTATGACTGAAATCGACTTGGTTATGACACTTTGCGGTATACCATCTACCCCCATAGCTTGCGAGAAAAAGTGAGAGCTACTTATTATTACAACATTGAGGGTTATCGGTTTGAATGTAAAACCGCTCTTATCTGTGTTATTTATGATGTTTATATGCGAAGATGGATTTTCATGGGAAAAGATGGACACACTCGCAAAGTGTCTGTTAAGATCATCGGGTGAGAAGCCGTTCAGCTCATTCTTGCTCCTGGGAAAATACTTTGTGTTAAATAGGCAAATTCGATACACATTTGTGTTAATTTCTTAAATGTAAAACAGTTATTGTGTATATTTTGTGTAGAATTATTTGGGTAGTTGAATTGCGAAGTTTTTACACAAGATTTATGTTAAATTTGATTTTTACTTACATTTTGTGTATTTTTCATTGTTAAAATACCAATTACACGGAGCGTGTGCAGCAAGTTTCATTGTTAACAGAAAATATTGTTAAAACTGAAATCGATTTGTAACTGTGTACGAGCGAGAATGTGTATGCACATTTATGTTGTTATATTTGTATTTTTCTCAATCAATCGACTTATAAACCATAAAACTGTTAAACCAGCAATGTTAATAAGTCCGCGACTGCGATTGATTTATGAATGTAATAAGGTACGCGTCTTGCCCGCAGCGAGCAGTAAATCTAGATGGATAAAGACCCTAATATGTAATTAGTCCAGGAGGCATTAAGTGGCGCCAAAACCCAGACAGCCCTGTGCTCCATTATGTACGGTCCCATCGCGTATCCCGGCATATCCCAACATCAGATATATATCGAGTACTCGGCTCGCGCAAGAACGGCCCTCCCGCGCGTTATACAGAAGCAAGCATCTATCCGTCCATCCGCGGTGCGAGCGAGCGACGTCCGTCAAAGAGAGCTCTCTCTCTCTCTCTCCCTCTCTCGCGGCTATGGCAATGCTGGCATCCCCGCGAGCGCGCGGACAATGCGGCGTATCAATAACACACAGGCCGTAGATATAAAAGCGGCGGCGGCGGCAGCGGTATACACACTGCGGCGCAGGCCTGACGTATCGTTTGTAATAAAACACAAAGGGGGAAGGCAGCTAGCAGCAGCAGCAGCAGCAACCGACTTCCATCTCGCTCTCCTAGCCGCCAGCGGCATCTGGCCCCGAGTTCGTTCATCCTTGCCGTTATTAACAGGCCGTACGTCGTGCCGGAGTGAGAGAGCGAGAGAGAAAGCACTAAAGACCTGGCTCGTCGGCCTCTCTCTCTCACTCGCTCGCTCGAGTCATACATCACCGCTTGAATGCGCGACGGCAAAGAGCAACCATAACTCATCCATAGACTGCGCGCGACTCGTTCGCTCGCGGACCTCTCTTTCTCTCTGCCTCTCTCTCTCTCTCTTCTTTATATATATCGCGTGGCAGCACACTGCCTCCAGCGCCCGCCGGCTCTTTTTCGCTCGCTCGCTCGCGCAGTGAAATTGCTCGAGAGGAAAAACAAATCGCCGGATTGAGAATTATCGCTGTTTCTCGCGAAATCGAACAAGAAGGGTTCAATTGAACGGAATAGGATAAGAAATAGAGGGGCGCAGAAGGTATAGAATTATGATGATGTCGATAAGGTTTGATTGAATGCTTATTGTTGGGGAATGAAGTATTAGTCGCTGAATGAAGATTTATGGCCTCTTGTTTTTCCCCGCAGAGACGCGCGCGGCGTGTATACGATATTATAGTCGCTATGTGTGTCTGGGTGTGCAGCGCTGTCCTCGAAAAACGTATAATGCGGGAGATTAATGCAGCTCGACGCCTCTACTTATAAGCGATCTCCAGCGCCAGATAAAAAAAGGCCTGCGGAGTAACTCATACGCTGATGGAACAATAAAACAAATTGTGAAAAAGAACCCCGCTGCAGCCTTTCTTTCTATTTTACTGCGTGCGTCGCTGCATTATTCCAGCTAATCGGCTCCCACTGAATCATACGTCTATATACACTTACTCCACGTGCACCGGATACCAATGGCGCAGACTTTTGAGCAACAAACACGTTATATGTTACGTACGCTCCACGCGGCGACGGAAAATAATAGTGATTTTCACTTTGCACTTTCACGCCTATGTGTTCGCTTTGGCGCGGGACATTCGATGATTTTTTTGCTACGGGGTGTACGTAAATAATATTATGACTGGTAAAAACTGGCACAGTTTAGCGAGTAATAAAAGCGCACAATACAACATTTCTCACTCAACCGAGTTTTCTCGCCTTTCTGCGCCCATAATCGCGCAACAGTCGTGGAATACACTCGAGCGCGGCAAATCGCGTTAATTAATCACTCGAGGTGCGCGCGCAAGCGCAAGCACTTGACTTTTTCTCCGTTCCGTGTAAGAGAGCCGGGATTGTCTTTTTCTCCCGATCCCACACCTCTCCTTTACTCGGATACTGAAACTCGCCTTCTCTTTTCTTCTCGTTTACTCGGCTGACTATTGTTTGGAACTTGTATGGCGTTTCTGTAGGAGTAACTACGCTGCTTTCATGTTAACACTCGCGTATTTTTATCACAGTTAAAATCATTATAATGTTCTGCTAATAATTTTATTAGCGAAACGCGACTCATAAATTTACAATTCATTTCACAATAGGGATTACTATTAGCAAGAACAACAATGCTTATCTATTACTTATGCAATGTTATGTAATGAATTTTTTCACTTCGATTGAAAGTTCCCTTTGTTTTCTATTACAAGGTCTTAAATAACTATTTTTATTGAAATTTATTTATCATAGTAATATATATATATATATTGTAATTCAGAAAGTGAATGCAGAAAGTAAAAACTTCTAAATATCGCGCATTTTGTTATTAAAAGGCTAATCCTGATTTTTCGTTTATTCTTATATTCTGGTGGAAATTTTTAATGAATTTCTCTTGTCCAGTTTCTGGCTACCAGTGAACTACCTTTTCCTTTATTATATGGCCATTCAATAGAATGAAAAATAGAATGAGTTTTTCGAAGACAAGCACAAGCTTGTTCTTGAGTATTTTAAAAGTATATTAAAACGGTAGAAGGCGCTTGCTGTTGTGACAAGGAGTGAAAGAGAAAAATTGGATGGAGAAATCAAAGTTTTACTGAATTATTAATAGAAAGAGTACATCAAATGATCATTTAATAAATGTTATTTGTTTATATTTTAATAAGTCATCCAATTCACTTTAACGTTCTTTCATATCTGATAGAATTAGTAAGTATATACGAATATTATGTTGTGACATCAATCTAAGAAATAGGGAAATAATGGTTGAAAAATTGTTTCATCATAGCCATTAATTAGCCAGTTTATACAAACTATTTTCTAACTTCTTGTCCATTTCATATAAATGAATTTCTACCAGTGTATGATTTAATACACAGAGCATTAGACCTAATAGAAAGCCATTCAAAAAATTTATTTGGTTTCAGTATACATTCGAATGTAATGATATTTTATATCCTGACATCCTGTAGATACTAGTGTGTACAACTAGGTACAAAAAATAAATCACGAATTTTTAAGGGACACACTAACCACATGATTTTTCTGGTTCTCTAAATCATCCTGAGTATGAAACGTATTTATAATTTCAATACGAATTCTTTTAGTCAATAACATTTATTTTTAAATATTTACAAATTTTCCTTCTTCAAACATAAATCATTTCGCCATCATATACATTTCAAAATAAGCAAATAAAAGAACGTGAGCTTTTATTTTCAGAGAATAAACAAATATTGATTCCTTCAAAAATTACATTAGTTTAAAGATAATCATAAAATAAAAAAATACTGTGCAAATGCAAAAAAATGGGTTTGTACCATTTTTCAATATATTTTCAAATATCTTCAATCATCTTTGAACTTATGTATCATTTGAAAGAATCAACAGTTTTTTCATTCTATAAAAAACAAATCAATGCTCGCATTCTCTAATTTTATTTTCTTGTAATGTATGGGCTCTCTAAAAATGAATAAGTGAAAAGTTACTGGTTCAAACAAGTGACAAAATCCACTTATTCTTTAATGAATATTCACTTATAACGCAGTGACAATTTTATTCCACTGCTTTAATGGCTGAATAGTCACTGAAGTACTACTAGTTTATTTTTATTTATTTGTACAAATATATATATTTGAATGAAATTAAAGTAAACAAATTTGTATTTATTTATACTACCCAGTTGTTTGATTTTCTTCGTAGAATTGCTAATACATGAGTGTAACATAACTCAATGTAACTACATAAATTTTTCTTTGATTTCACTATTGACGTTCTTTATTGCTAATCGCACTGTCTTCAAATGTAGGTAAAGCTCCTTTGTATGAACCGTTTTATTATTTGATGTAATCATGTTCAATATTTATTTTCAATCTTGTCGAACATGAATCTTATTTTATACCAATCATCCTGTTACTGCAATGAGATCTCATTTTTATCAGACGTGATTTGTTTGTGTCAGTACATACTTTGTATATTCGTAGTAATTAGTTATTGTTATTTCTTAATATAAAAAGACATAATTCTACTTTCGATACATTCAATTTAAAATTCTACTTACAACGATAACGGTATAAAAATATCAGAAATAATATCGGATCTCCCTTTTCGGAATGTGGAATAAAGTCGTTCGAACTATAACTAAAATTAATTTTACTTTTTATTGTATTAACTAAACTTTTTTCTAAGACAGTTGATTTCACTAGTATAAAAAAGTTATATAAGGTTTTTGTTCCGTATACTTGCTTTCCAGGTGCAAAATAAGTCAAGAACACATCAAAAGTTAGCTTTACAGAAGCCAATTTGTAAAAAATGCATTACGCGTAATCTGAAATGAGTGAAGATAATTTTTCAGTTACCTCCTACAATGAAGTTTTTGTTAGTGTAGAGAATCGTTATCGTCTGAAGCTGAAACATGCTATACTTGTCATAATCTAATATCATAGCATGCCTGGTGAATTCTTTTACCCACAGCGCTTATTCGGTCGATCCAGACTACGACACAATGACAACTCATGCTGTCGTTTACGCTTTTAAACGCTTGTAAGCGCGCATGAGATGATGGGACATCGAAGCAACGTGCTAGTTGGAGGATTGATATTTTTGCATCAGACAATAAGTATAATTATAGACGCAGCTTTCTACATGACAAGACGAAAAAGTTTTTGTATAAATAGAAGTGGTGATAGCCGAGCGTGTAAATGACGATAGAGGGATTTGATAATCATTTCATTTTTTTAAAGCGCCGTCAACATATTATAAGGAATATATTTCGAGAGAGACGAGTCATTTGATGGAAGTACCTACTTCTTCTTAGATGATACGATAAAGAACATAGCATTCGCAAACCATCAACATTATTTGCTTAGCTCAAATAAGGATGTTCACCAGCTACTGTTTTATAATTATGAAAAAGAAACGTACCTTGTAGGAAAAAAACAACACTGCATACATTACGCATAGCGCTAATTTGAAAGGCAAAGCCGTCCAGACGCATTTGTAACATTTCAACAATAATCTCACTCGAATAATTATACAATGAGCGGGTAATTGCATGCGCGCAAAGACAGTTTTTGCGCCTCCACGCGCGTATCTTGATTCGAACGCCGAGCTGCAGGCAAGTTCGCATGCGTGCATATACGCGCTTACGGGTGTACGCGCACACGCTCGGCGAGCCGCGAAAAAAAGGGAAATGTTCCTCTTTCGCGAGCGCTGCAGTGTACAGTACAACGATTAATCACTGGACGCGCTCCCGAGACTCGGCCGCCACTGCTTTTACTTTAATAGACGTGCCGTTGTGTAATTCGCGCACACACAAACACGATGGGTAGGTAATGCGAAACTCCGAGAGATCTCGCGCGCGAATTAATGGTTGCGCTTGCTTGATACGGCGGCGGTGATTTTTCGTCGTTCAAAGGAGAACCCGACAGGCCTGCCTCGTTTTCCTTAATTGCCTTTTTCGAAAATTTACGTCTTATGTAACGAATTTTAAAAATAAAGAAGAATTATTGAAATAATGATGTCTTAGGTGAGACTTTATGTAAGATAGTACGTAATTTTTGAAAAGTAAATTGATCCGAAATTTTAAGAGGTCTCGTGCACGCATGGTATTCGATGTATTGATAAGAATCCTGATAGGGTGATTCCATATTAAATCTCAAAATATCACATGAGATCAAATACATTAGAAAGGATTGATGAAGACATTACAATGAAAGTGCACAGGAAGAAAACAAGAGGTATACTCGCATGAAATTTCAGAATTGTTTTTTTGCATATATCGTGTATAGCATCATTGTCTTAACATGTTCGCCTTAAAATTGAATACACACACACTCGCTCACGAAAGCCTCAGAGTGCAAAAAAGAAGGCGGCCTTTAAAATCGCGAGGCCGTGGGGCGTGCGAGATAAGGCAAAATTGATGATTCAAAAATGCCTTGATTAACTTGGTAAAAGGCCCGGGGGATCTCTCCTTGAGCTCGTCAACGATCAGGCCCTCGAGATAAAGGTGGCGGCGGCTTTTGGATTTATCGCTGATGGCTTGCAGTATGACCGTGCGTATAATACTTCACGACCACGTACTTGCATACGTATCGTCAATCGATCACTTCGCGGACCGCTCACGTCCCCCTTGACAGCTTGCCGGTATACGTAAGAAAATATCTTCCTGACATCGTGCCAGTGAAGACACAAAAAATTAACGCGCTTTAGCACAAATTCCTCGGGGCGAATTAGCTGCGAGAAATTGCCTTCACGGCCAGGAGAAGAGATATAACGACGCGATGATTTTCAGCAGGCCTGAATTAATGCTTACGTAAAAGACTCTGTAAGGCTTTCGACGATGCATTTATTCTGTCAGAATCGTTAATTTGTGGCGAGCTGTTCTGAAAATTAACGTCACTTTTCATTTTCTATATTTACAGCATTTCTCGATTATAACAGCGTAAATTCGAGAAATATGTTATAATTGTAAATTACTTTAACGTAAAACTAAATTCATTTGTTTATCACGTTTGAATGATTCATCTTTGAAATTATAATATTAGAGCAACGGAATTTATATCGAAGAGAATAAACTATCAATTAAATATTTTTACGAGACGAAATTCCATTATCTATGTATATTGAACCAAAATCAAACAAATTTTATCTAATTTAACTGGTTATATTTGTAAGCTTTACGGCTCATTTCTATAATAGAAGAATCTGAATAATTACTGTAATTTTTACTTTAGCGACTTCTGCTGTTACAAATATAGTCTAAATGGAAAAACAAATTAGTTATGTTTTCAAGAAGTTAAAGTTTAAATATTCATCATGCTATTAATTAGTCTTGCAGAATATTAAAAGCTCTATAAACTAAATATAAAAATGTAATAAAATTATGTTTTCATGAGCTTTCGATAACGCTAGAACAGCTAGATTGTCAGGTAAAGTTGACTTGAGCTCATTATTCAAACACTTGATCAATATTTTTCTGACTTTATCACTCTTGTATTTATCCATTATAGCAATAAAATACTGACAGTGTCATTCTAAATTTAGTATAATGTAAACATTTGCACGTTTTTATTAATCTCTTTATTGCTATTCTCGCAATATCTGGGCAAATTAATAGCGTGGATATGAAGCATTAAATATATCTGAAGGATCATTCAGGAAAGCAATCTCGAAAATAAAATCATCGACCGCCAACACAGGCAACACATTCATCTCGGTCTCCATCACAAGCACGTTGTGCGTCGTTCGCTCATTCGTCGATTTTTTGCCTGACTGCAGCAGCAGCAGCAGCAGCAGTGTGGTATAGCGGTGGCAGCAGCACGTCTCTCAACTCTCTCGTCGAGCCGTCAGTCTCCGTGACGTTCGGTCGACACGTACATCGGGGCGAGCGAGCCGCCGACGCCGCCGCGCTCGAGGATGATGAATTAGCCGAGGCACGGATCGCGCGAAATATTCCCTCTCTCTCTCTCCTTCCGCGGTGGGTATATAAGGCTCGTATACTGCGCGCCCCGAGACTCGACAAAGTGCGGAGGAAACGAGCGGCGGGACGAAGAAGGAGCGAGCGGCACGAGAGAGAGAGAGAGAGGGGAGGAGGGGAAGGAGATGATGGATCGCCCTGGTGTCACAGAGCCATTCATCACCTCGATCTATCAGCCCGGCGACCAACCCCCTTCACCTTCGCGAGCAGCAGCAGCGGCAGCAGCGCCGTCGTTTGGAAAGCGAGCGTTCGACGGCTATCTACTCTCGCTCGCGATGGTGATTAATGTCGATATCGTTCTCGACGCCTGTATACGTGTGCGGAGGACCGTGTGCGTGTGTGCGAAGGAGAGCGCGCGCTTGCCCTGTTATTTGACCCCCGAGCCCGGCTCTTCCTTGCTTTCTGCACACTCAAGTTGCCTATATATTATATACACACACACACACATGCCACGGCAACGAGTTTTAGACTACGGGATTGACAAACCTGCCACGATAGCTTCTCAGCTGTCGCCCCGTTTGAGAGTTTAGAAGTTCGAAAGACCAAAACGAATTAGTCTGTTGTCGAGACCGTGCCTTGGGTGTGCTTTGAGAAGTATTTTACGACTATCTTAGCTACTGGATTTCAACGGATTCTTGATGCTTTCATCTCATTTGAAATATAACAGCGTACACTCGGCATTTAAATAACTGTATATGCACGTTAAATAAGTAGAATGGCCTTCACTTTTTTAAATATATATGCACGATTTTACACTTATTCAACGTCCACAGAGGAGAGTGGAGCTAATTCGTACATTTTTTCAGAGCAGTTACCCTTTTAGAACTGAAATAATTATCTCTTCCGGGGTACTGACACTAAGATTAGTGTTATAATTGACTGAAAACGTTGTTATGGACCCTTTATTATTTGTCAATCATTGATCTGTAATAAAAATAAAAATCTTTTTTACGAAATGCCCCAACCGCGGGGCAAATTCGTGCAAGTACCGCGGTTATTTCGAACAACATATATCAATTATACGTACGAATTAGTCCCTACAGAATTGTACAAAATCGCCCCAATCTACTGAAAATCGTACGACTGCAAGTACTAATTCAAACTTGATGTATCGAAGTCTACCAGGCGTTTTTTATTTGAAGTATACTAAAAAGATATTATTATCTAAGAAAACATTTTGTACACCCACAATTCTCAGATGAGTATTGGTTACAAATTCCAATCGTCGAATAATTTTATGAAGTTGTGTACAAAAGTTCGTCTCTACTGATAGGTAGACCGATTTTCGCTTATTCCAATTTAGTGGGTAACTCTACGGGATGTAACGATTCAAAAGTATTTTTAGTATAATGATTTATTTAAACTTTCCAACAGTTTTTATGCATCGTTATTGAATTTTGCCATCTTTCCATTAAAAATCATTTCCTGTAACTCAGAAAACACACTTAGGAAAAGTATTGTAAATTGAAAGGATTTTTATTGGAATATAATTGCAAAATGAATATTTAATTGAGAAGAGCTCCAGATACTTTTTTTCAATTTATAATTTATTCAAATGATACTATTTCAAAGATAGAAAGTCGTTATTCAATTGAACGAAAATAATTATTTATTTTTATTCTTTACTTAAGCTCAACCCAATACCAATTTAATTTTTCTTATCATCTTACTATAAGACTCTAATAAACATGCAATTGTTATCCATAATAAATAACCAAGCGTTTATCAGTAAAGCGATTTACTTGGTAGAAGTAAATCCATTTTAAAGTGCTAAAGAGGGTTCGACAAGGCAGACCTAACGAGATTACGATTGCAAATTCCCCAGTTCATTCACGCACAGCTACCCTTTTCTATTTACTTTCGCCGAGTCGAGGAGTGTGACAACATACACCTATAGCTATACGGGATGGGGAGAGGGAGAGAGGGAGAGAGAGAGAGAGAGCAAACACGCGAGCCGTCGTCGACGGCGGGAAAATCGATTACAAAAGGGTCTCTCGCGTGTAAACGGCGTGCGAGCGCACGCGCGACATATCTGCCGCGATAATCGTCCACTGAAAGAATCGATTTGTTCCAATGTCGCGTGCGCTAAACGTATCGAAATCCATTGATTCGTCGTGACTTTTGACCTTATCGGACCGTTAAACGCGAAACTAATCGAACTCGATTCCCCGCTCTCTATTTCCAGATGCGAGCACACGAAACGCGCACACGCATTCTATAAAAATAATGGAGAAAAGGTATCGCTGCTAAATTGATTTATAAACGGGATGTGATCTCGTGCGCAATGTCACCATTATTAATTACTCCATTAAAACGTCGCCGTTAATAAGTTTCCGGGACGTTAACTGCGATACGCCGCGGATAAGGCGGCGGCCGGTTTTTTGCCCCGTCAAGAGCCGCGAAGCTTAATAATGAAAGCGAGAGAAGAAAGACGGAAACAGAAAAAAGGAAGTGCAGAATCTGCACTCGTCCACGGAACGCGCCTTATACGACGCTTATAATTACGCGAAATTATTGAATGCAGCTCTCTCGCATAGTGGGCGAGTGAGAGCGCGCGGGTTTATCTCTCAATCTGCCGCGCGCCCCTGCACAAAGGCTCGAGTCCGAGTAATTGTGATTGGTGTAACGGAGAAAACGCAGACAGCACGCGAGCGCGCGTTATGAATGCGCGCGTGTATAATGCGCGCTCGTGCACTGTACCTACATGCTGTGATCCGATGCAGAAGATCGCAACGGGGCTGCGCTACTACTACACACGCGTGTGTCGGATTACCTAATAATGTATAGCGACTGTCAGCGGGCATTACACCAATGCTTCCTTTCGTGTGTTTATTGTAACTAACGCTTTTCGACTGGACATGCATGTTAGGCTGGATATGATCGGTGTCTTTGGCTGCTCAAATTTTTTTATTATTTGTGCATTTGCTACTAAGAAAATTCATCTTACTGATGTAAAAATAAACTTTATTGTGAGTCTTTATACTATTTAGTATTTACTGTACATCGTAATCTTTCAAAACAAATACAATATTCATTTGAAAATGGAAGAGAGATTTTATATTTCCAATTGAATATGATTAATTCAATCTTTTAAAAGTATAATATAATAATGGGGATATGATTTATCTTATTTTAACAATTGTACAATGTCGCAGGAAAACTTGATGTACACAGCAACATCCAACTGCTAACTGCTTATGAATTATTAATTACTTAAAGCGATTAAACTGTCAACATGCGTCAGTATTCGCGTCTTCTTGTATCTAAAAATACTTAATCTAAAGATGCACATCTTTGACGTCACTTATTTAAATAAAGATTAATGCAACGTGAACTGTTCTTGGTTAGCTTACAACCTTATCTTCATTTTCAAATAAATAATGGATAAGAAGGATCAAATTCATATTAAAGTGACAAATATCATAAAACAGAAATGTAAATATAGTAGACGGGTTTCTTGCTAAATTAAGAATGACGTAAATCATTCTTTTATAGCTGTTATATCGATTTAACAATTTCCTATTGCTCCAAGATACACTGAACAATGTATGTAATATCTCTGGTATGCAATATTACCTCGTTACTTTGACAGCTTTGAATAATTTGAATCCTTTGATGATCTTGTATTGATTGAGTATTTTATACCGACACTCGTGTCTTTCAGAATTAAAAACTAAATGATTAATAAAAAGTGTGCACACACTTTGAATCTGCAATTTAGATAAGGCTTTAGAAGCTATCATCTTCTGATACTTTATAAAAATGAAGTCAAGTACTCTCAATTATCTTGATCCTCCCTTATTCCTATGTTATGCTACATTATTTCAAACAATCGAGTTTTCAATTGGCCCTATGAAGATATCGAAAAAGCTTTAGCTGCAAGTTTTGTGTTAAAAGGCAAAAAATATACACAAAATTTGCGTATAAGTATATTAATGTAAAGATAATGGGGTTACAATACACATGTTGTAATTTTATTCTACGCAGAATTTGTGTAATCATTTGTTCAACTACGCAAACTATAATTGGCAACCATGTACAAAGTATGAGCATCAAGATTTTAATAAAAAAAAAGTACATCAGAAACAAGTGCATATGGAAATTTGTATACATTTTTTTTCACTAGCTTTGATTATCAATAACTTAGAATAAAAAACAAATATCTAATGCAAAACGAAAAATAAATCACAGTATTATATATTTTTGATGGGGTTTTAATGACTGTTCTAGTATAAATACTTCCAGAGTTGCGGTATGAAGTATGGTTTATAAATAAAACCCATTATTTCGAACAATACTTCTCATTGTAAGAATAATAATCTATAAGATCATATTACACTAACTAGGATTCATATTGGGTTCGAGAAATTGACTTCTTAAGCTTTTCATTATCCGATTCCTCAAGACTCACTCTCCACGTAAGTTAAAATCCAGTTGGAACAATGAAAAGGGCACAAATCGTAAAACGTATCGTCGCGGTAAATTTAAACGTTAAGTGCGCTCAATATTTCGTCAAGTACCACTATTACCTGAAAGTGTCTCTTTATAATACAGCTTAACACATAGACGCTGAAAGCGGAATTCTTCGCAAATGAATCGACGGTCTCGGCATGGGCGGCTGGAATCTCCCTATAGCAAAAGGCATTATGGAACTTCCTCCCCGTCGCTGCCAGCAGACGGCAAAGACTGGCTGGCTGGTTGGCGCGGATGGGACATTGATGAGCAAAGTTCGTCAGGGGTATTAAGACCGAGCGGCGAACTCCGCTGATAAGGAGGAGCTAAGGACTTTGCTCACTCGGGCGAAGTCACTCGGATATAGCCGGTGGGAGCAAGGGGCCGCCGTCACCGCACCGGCTTAGCCAAGATATCTCCACGGGCTCTCTGCGCTATTGTAATACGCGGATTCTGTGGCTGCGCCCACCTTTTCCAGCCTGGTCACGATACGCGTTCACTCCGCTTGCTCCTCTCTTGCTTATCTGAATTTTAAAAAGACGAGAAGAGAGAGAGAGAGAGAGCAAGAGAGAAAGAGGGAGAGAGAAACGATCGGTAAAAATCTAACGAGAATGGTCTTTTCCTCGCCCGATACGTGCACCACGTAGCGAATAAATTACTACGTAGTTATCTCTTGCGGGGGGATATGAGCCTGCGAGTCGATTTCTTTTTCCTCTCTCTTCGCAGTTTTGTCCTCACACTTTTCGAACTTTACGCGCTCATTCAGTTGTACTTATACGAGGCTCGATTAGCTCCCCGCTAAATATGGGCAATCTGGAGATTGTGTCCCGTACTTTTTCCACGGTTGTGTGAATTTTAAGCGATTGCATGTATTTAAATTTTAGCAGCATTGAATATGCATGTTTTCTGTGCTGTTTGATAAAAGTCAATACCATATATGTTGCCGGATCATATCACCGGATCAAATCAGTTATGCTGAAATATCTCAGTGATAATTAGAGCTCGAGATATACTGATTTGATTTGATTTAATTAAAAGATTTTTCTCATATGATTATGAAAGTCGCGCCTTTTTCTTTTATAAATAGTTTGAATATATTACTAAATACATTACGCTGTTTATGAAAGAAATATTCAATATCGCAAGGTAAACAGCCAGTATAAAAAGTGCCATACGAACAACTCGTACGAATGGATTTGAAAAAATTCTTATTTACACGCTGTAAGGATAATATATTACATGTAATGTATAAGATAAAGGTGGTCAAGAAGAATATTAAAATTTTCATTTTATTTAATTTAATAAAATTAATATTAAAGTAATTTATCGAATACCACAATTTACGAAAATGTTTAATGAGTTTATTGCAACGAAGTCGAAAATATATTTGAAAATTAAAGCTGACATTTCTGGTACGTGGGAAGACAACCAGAGCCATTTCACATTACTTGACTCGTCAAATTAATTCTCCAGCAGCTTGAAAAATTCAAAAGCCTTCATCATATTAAACTCAGTTTATAAGTCGTTTATCTTGGCAGAGTCGCTCCGTAACTGTCTTATGTACGCATTAACGCGCTCAAAACAAATAAATATGAAAAAGTCACAGAAGTCCGTGTGCATACGTTCTTTCCCAAGCATAGTAAACGGTTGCACGCGTTCATCAATTAACCGTTTAACTTCGTTAAAATAATTTCGTTAACTATCTGTGCACCGTAATTCAAGTGAAGTAAGCAGCTTCCCGACAATTATTATAATTCTTTGAATGAATCGTAGCTTCGCCGCCCAATTGGTATAGTAGAGCAGTGCCATACTAACGAATAAGTCGCTGTTTAATTGTTTTCTTTTATTATCTCATCACTTAAACAGCATTGGTTCCGACTTCTTTACGTATTATCAGAGTGTGGTCGCGGTGATGACGCGTGGTACAGTTGTTTCTCATCCTCGTGTATGGTTCATGCATTCTGTAATGGAGATGGATGCATACACCCGTCAGGTAGATCAGTATTCACAATAGATGTGCGTATGCGCTGGAAAACGTGATATTGTAAAAGGAACACAAAAGCACCTGAACTTTGATGCATCGATTAGTGAAACTCCATTTGTTTAATTAAGGCGGTTTTACCCTCTGAGGACAAAATCAGCTGAAAGATGTAGTTTAAGCAATACGCAATTATATACTATAAATATACACTATTTCTGATAAAATGGCCCAAGACTTAATCTGTAGATCAATTTTACTCAGAGATAAAGCATTTTTAATATTTTCCCATTAGCATAGTTTTTTAAGAAAACCATTCCATGGATTTTCATAGGATATGGCCTGAATTATTTGAAATTCATGTCGTTATGGCAGGAGGAGTTGGAAATATAAGGTTAGTTGAAATTAATATTTTTAAAATGCTAAAATCCACAAAAAACATAAAAATTCATAAAATTCATGAATTAAGAGTAGTTTTTTTCATAAAATAGTACATTACGCACCTAGTTCATAAAATAGATCAGCGAGGGCGACAAAAGAGACGAGTTAACACTCCGTGTACAAAGCTCGATTTCGCACACGCTCGAATAAAATCGCATACGCTAAATCAAGCTTTGTACACCTCGTATCAAAATAGTACATTTCAATACTAATGCCTCAAAGTCATTTTATCCTCGTGTTGACGTTTGCCGCCGAGCGAAGCGTGGATTGATTTAGTGAATATTTTTTATACGAGCGTGTGCGAAATCGAGCTTTGCGGACAGAGTGTCAAAAAGTACTATTTCCTAACTAGCTGCGCAGAGTTCGATTTTGCGAACCCAAATGAGTGCGAAAGTATAGCCAATTAGCCACCCATCAGCCCCCGCCCTAATTTCCAAATAAAAGATCACAAGAAGGAAATACGCCACGCTACTGTACAGAGACATTGAAAACAGAATCCCGCGACACGATGGAAACCTGTTGAAAGACTATTTTCAAGCAGCCGGAAATAAACGCTAAGGTTCACTGCGTGCAAATACCTATCATAGAGAACGTCTTAAGGCTATTACAGCTAAAAAGGCATAGAGCGCAGAATGCAATATTAGCATTGGTTAGTATATCTATATAGCTCAAAACGCAACACACAAGATTTTGTGCTTCATATCTATAGATATACTAACCA